>OZ030005.1:13720678-13995678 GCA_964023405.1 Apodemus agrarius
ATACTTATTGTATTTGAGACACTATCACTGGCACCCTTGCTAGCTTAGAACTCACTCTGTAGACCAGGCTGGCCTCGAACTCACAGAGATCCACTTGCTTCTTCCTCTTGAGTGCCAAGATGAAAGGAGTGTGCCACCACACCTGACTTTGTTGTTGTTGTTGTTGTTGTTGTTGTTGTTGCTTACATTTTTATTTTATGTTTGTGGGTGTTTGGGTCACATGTGTGTGCCTGGTGCCCTCAGAGTCCAGAAGAGGGCATCAGATTCCCTAGAACCAGAGTTTACAGATGGCTGTGAACTGCTGTGTGCATGTTGGGAATCAAACCCGGGTCCTCTGGAGGAGCAGCGAGAGCTCTCGACCCCTGAGCCCTTTCTCCAGCCCTTACAGTTGTAAAGCTGCCTGTAGTTGTTTATTGAGTGTGTAGGTGCGGTGTGGGGGTAGGTGCCGTGGCACTCTCGGAAGTCAGAGGACAGCTTGAAGGAAGGAACTGGCTCTCCCACCCTATGGGTCCCAGGGATTGAACTTGCGTTGTCAGAATTAGCAGCGAACACCTTTACTCACTGAGCCATTTCGCCTGCCCCTCCTTTTTTTTTTTTTTTTTGTTTGTTTGTTTTGTTTTTTGAGACAGGGTTTCTCTGGGTTTCTCTGTGTAGTCCTGGCTGCTGTCCTGGAACTCACTCTGTAGACCAGGCTGGCCTCGAACTCAGAAATCCGCCTGCCTCTGCCTCCCAAGTGCTGGGATTATAGGCGTGCGCCACCATCGCCCGGCTCCTCCATTTTTTTTTTTAACCTGAGACAGGGTTTCTCTGTGTAGACCTAGCTGTCCTAGACTCACTCTGTAGACCAAACTGGCCTCAAACTCACAGAGATCCACCTGCCTCTGCCTCTGCCTCTGCCTCCCAAATGCTGGGATTAAAAGTGCACACCACCACGCCTAGCTTCCATGTTATATTTTAACGAGGAACCTGGAGCGCACAAATTCGGCTAGAGTAGCTGACCAGCAAGTCCCAAGGGTCCTCCTGTCCCCACCTCCTCAGCGCTGGGCTTCCAGGCACATGCCGCTGGGCCCTGCTTCCTTGGTATACTGGAAATCGGACCTCAAGCCCTGTCTGTATGGCAAGCTCCCATTTTGAAGAATGCAACTATGGGGTGGGGCTGGGGCTGGAGCAGCTGGAGAGGTGGCCCAATAGTTAAGAGTGCTTGTCACACTCGCAGAGGACCTAGTACTGGCATGGCAGCTGATAACCATCGGAAATTCCAGTTGTAGGGGTTTCTGACACCCTCTTCTGACCACTGAGGGCACCGAGCACACATGTGGGGCACATGCGTACATGCGGGCAAACTATAAAAATGAATACACAATATATACACATATAAAAAATAAATAATTTGTAATTTTAAAAGGAGGGAGCTGGGCGGTTGTGGCACAGGTCTTTAATACCAGCACTCGGGAGGCAGAGGCAGGCAGATCTCTGTGAGTTCAAGGACAGCCTGGTCTAGAGAGCTAATTCCAGGACAGCCAGGGCTACACAGAGAAATCCTGTCTTGAAAAAACAAAAAAATAAATAAATAAAGGAGGTGTGCAGGAACGCAGAAGCAATGGCTGCGTGGTTAAGAGTACATACTGTCACCGGGTGTGGTGGCGCACGCCTGTAATCCCAACACTTGGGAGGCAGAGGCAGGCAGATTTCTGAGCTCGAGGCCAGCCTGGTCTATACAGTGAGTTCCAGGATAGCCAGGACTACACAGAAAAACCCTGTCTCAAAAAACAAAAACAAAACAAAACAAAAAAGTACATACTGTCCCGCAGAGGACCCAAGTTCAGGACCCAAGTTCAGTTCCCAGACCCTAAGTGGGGTCACTCAAAATCACCCGTAACCCCAGCTCCCAGGCACCCAGCCCTAGGGCACCTGTGCCCATGTGCACAATACCCACACTTGGACACACACATATAATTAAAAAGTCGACTCTTGAATTCAAAAAGGCCACCTAGTCAGGTGTGGTGGCACAAACCTTTAGCCCTTCTCTGGTCTGCATATCAGGCTCCAGGTCAGCCAGGGTTCCATGTTGAGACTGTGACTCTAAAGAGCACAGGTGGTGGTGGCACACTCCTTTGATCCCAGCACTCAGGGGGCAAATGCAGGTGGATCTCTGTGAGTTCAAAGCCGGCTTGATTTACAAAGCGAGCCCCAGAACAGCCAGGAATAAATAGAGAAGCCCTGTCTTGAAAAATCAAAAGAGAAGGAGGAGGAAGAAGGAGGAGGAGGAGGAGGAGAAAAGAGAAATAAAGGGAAAAGAAAGGAATCCATATAACCAGGGCGTGGTGACATGCCTGTTACCTTAGCATTCGGGAGGTAAGGTTAAGATGGCCACGTGTTCCAGGAAGAGAGAGGCAGGCTTGGAAGGTGAGATCCACAAACAAGTTCCTGAGAGATCCAGATGAGGGGAAATCATTTGAAATGTAAATAAAGAACATGTCTAAGAAGAGAGAGAGAGAGAGAGAGAGAGAGAGAGAGAGAGAGAGAGAAAGAATGCCAGGAGAGGGTGCTGGGAGGTGAGACAGACAAGGCCCAATGACTTCAGATATATTTCAGAGGTAACCTATGCAGACGTTGCTGAAGGGATGGGTGTTGGGCCGAGGGAACAGTCAGACACTTGGGTGGCTTGCTGTCCTTTGGCCTGAGCCACTGAGTAGGCGGTTTGAGGCACCTACTGAGCCTGTCTATAAAAGGCGTAGGCAAGGGCTGGATGTGTTGTTTGTCATTCTGGGAGGTAAAACTCAAGAGATTGGCTTAGATACTGTCAGCATAAAAGAATCCAGAGTTAAAAGACGGGGCGGCTCCACATCACCACCAAAGACTCTTTCAACTCAACTCGGGTTCTGTCTCTTCTGCTGTGTTCTGTCGCTAGGACAAGCCAAAATGGCTGCCGAGTTCCACATATCCCATCCCGCATGAGGGTGTCCCCATAGGAAAAAAATAATCCATCTCCTTTTGTTAGGAGCTACCCCATATATGACTATATGATATTTCTGCTTAGGTCCAATTAGAATAAGCATCATCATATAGCGATACCTAGCTGCAAGGGAGTCAGACAGGGGACAACCATAAAGGACAATGAGGATGCTTTAAGGATGAGGGACAGAAGAATGCTGGGATAGAGAGCTGTCAGCTCCTGCTTCTATCCTGCAGGAGGGATCTGTTCTGCCCTTGGTTATCATGCTCTTAACAGGGAGTGCAGCACTTCTGATGGAATATTGCTCTGATCCGTGGCTAGTTCCTTATAAATGGTAAAGGGTTTTCAAGGGACTGGACGCCATCCGCCATCCGGCTTATCTCTAGGAATCAGCCTCAGACATCTCCCGGACAACTAACCCACAGGACAGAATGGAAGAGACCTGGAAAACCACTGAGCTTATTTTGATTCTCCGAGGCAGAGAAAGGCTGTTGATACAGCCCTGGATGAACTGGAAAGCCTCCTTCTCCGGCGTCCCTGGTGCAGGGATTACAGGCATGCTCTGTCATGCCCCACCATTACCATTTAAAGACAGCCGTGATGGTGATAGTGCCTCATCTCTATCTCCCAGCACTCTACAGGGAAGACCAAACTGTGAATTCCAGATTCAGGGAGACATCCGTGCCTCAAAGGATTAAGGTGGGGGACATAACAGAAGAGGGTATCCAATCCCAATGTCCTCCTCTGGATTCTGTGCACACACTCATGCATGAGTACTTATACAGGTATGCATACCACACCACACCACACACACACACACACACACACACAGTATTAATCCAGAGACTGGAGAGGGATGACTTGATGACTTGGTGGTTAAGAGCACTGGCTGCTCTTCCAGAGGACCCAGGTTTCATACTCAGTACCCACACGGTGACTCACACCTATCAGAAATTCCTGTTCCAGGGTTTGGAGGCCCTCTTCTGTTCTCTGTGGATACCAGACACACAAATAGTATGCACACATACATGCAGGTAAAATATACATGCACATAAAGTCAAGTTTAAAACTAGAAATATAAAAAATAAATAAAAATAAAAAATAAATAAATCCGAATAGCCAGCCATCTCCAGTAGCACAGAGAGTGTCACCTGAGTCTTGATGCCCAGAATCTGGGCAACTCGGCAAACACAACAGAAACCAATACAGCCGCTCGCCACGGCAGGCCAGTCACCAGCGTATCCCGTGACCCTCACCAATCGTAGACGTGTGTGCAGACGGCTGGAAGGCCTGTGGAGGCAGGGCCAGAGGCCATGGGTCCGGGCTTTTGCAGTTTTGACTGTGGCCGATCTCTCCACCTATCCACTGGAACTTGGGATGTGAGGCTCTGGGCCCAATTCATTATCAGGAGGCCTGGGAAATGGAGATTGAAGTAGAGCCCCCTAGATGGGCAGTGGTGCCATACGCCTTTAATTTGAGCTCTTCGGGAGGCAGGTCTCTGTGAGTTCGAGGCCAGCCTGGTCTACAGAGTGAGAGTCAGGACAGTCAAGGCTGCAGAGAGAAACCTTGTCTCGAAAAACAAAAAAAGAAAGAATAATAAAAGGAAAGGAAAAAGAAAGAAATGGCCACGCTCTTCCCACAGGACTCCACCAGCACGCGCGCTTCCGGTGGAAGCTGTGCTTTGTTGTTTTCGGTCAGGAAACAACCGAGGGTGCTGCGGGCTTTGCTTTGCTGTGGTGAACCGAGGAACCCGCGACCTTGCCCAGGTCAAGCAAACACTGTGCCACGCCCCCAGCCCCTCCCTGGGGGATTCTAGGCGGGGCTCTACCACTAAGCCACACCCCCAGCCTCTCACTGAGGGATTCTAGGCGGGGCTCTACCACTAAGCCACACCCCCAGCCTCTCACTGAGGGATTCTAGGCAGGGGCTCTACCACTGAGCCACGCCCCCAGCCCCTCACTAGGGGATTCTAGGCGGGGCTCTACCACTGAGCCACGCCCCCAGCCTCTCACTGGGGGATTCTAGGCAGGGGCTCTACCCCTGAGCCACACCCCCAGCCCCTCACTGGGGGATTCTAGGCAAGGGCTCTACCACTGAGCCACGCCCCCAGCCTCTCACTGGGGGATTCTAGGCAGGGGCTCTACCCCTGAGCCACACCCCCAGCCCCTCACTGGGGGATTCTAGGCAGGGGCTCTACCTCTGAGCCACACCCTCTCACAATATTGCCCTTCCAGCCCTGTAATTTGTTCTTTTAATGGGTGGGTTCACTGCTGTCATGAATAATCTGGAACTTTTAATACGCTAACAGAGGTCTGGGTTGGGCATGGTGGTTCATACCTTTTAAATTTTTTTTCTCTTCTGTTTAACTTTGAGTCGAGGTTCCTCTGTGTAGTCCTGGCTGCCCCAGAACTCAGCCTGTCGACCAGGCTGGCCTCACACTCAGAGTGCTGGGATTAAAGGTTTATATCATCAAGGCAGGCGTGGTGGCACACGCCTTTAATCCCAGCACTTGGGAGGCAGAAGCAGGCGGATCTCCGTGACTTTGAAGCCAGCCTGCTCGACACAGAGTTCCAGGTCAGACAGGCCTGTGCAGAGAGAAACCCTGTCACATAAAAATAAAAGTAAGTCAGAGTCAGGCCATGGAGGACAGGCAGCGATGAGGTCCTTTCTTATGTCCTGACCCAGTCTACGTGTAGAATTGTGGGGGGAAAGAGCAGGCAGGAAGACATGTACCTAGCCATCAAATCCATCACGTGGCCCCACCCAGTCGAGGGGTGCTGGCAGAAGCAGGTGTGTGTCAAAGCCGGGCCACTCACAGTGGAGCGGGCCATTCAGAGCTTCGTGGTTTAGGGAAATGGCTGCTGAGAGCCAGGGGCAGAGGGTAGACTCGTCACGGTACCACTGTGGAGGTGAGGCGGGAGACCAGCTGGCCTGACACAGGAAGACCTTATCTCTGACCCCGGGCGGTGGGCAAAGTGATTTATTGACTCAGATTCTGGGTTGGGGACTTAGACTGGATCGGGTGGGCAGGCTTCTCTCGGTTTACACTGGGTCACCTGGGATTCGGTCAGAATGTGACGTTCACAGGATGAGTGGCAGGAGCCTCAAAGAAGCTATTCTGGGCGTCTTTACCCAACAGTTTCTGGGTAGCAGATGGCACAGGGGAAGCAGTTAGGCCTCGGTAGGCCTGGGCTTCGTGACTCTTAGTAGATCATTTCTAGCAAAAACACCTCTCCCTCCCCGGTCTGGCCTCCCCAATCTGGCTGTGAATGAGAATGACCTTAAACTTCTGATACTTCTCACCAGGCGGTGGTGGCACACTTTAATCCCAGCACTTGGGAGGCAGAGGCAGGTGGATTTCTGAGTTCGAGGCCAGCCTGTTCTACAGAGTGAGTTCCAGGACAGCCAGGGCTATACAGAGAAACCCTGTCTCGAAAAAACAAAAACAAAAATAAAACTTCCGATACTCCTGCCTGTTCCTCAGGTGTGACGCAGTGCTGGGGAACTAACCCAGAGCTTCCTGCTTGGTAGACAAGCCCTCTACCTATAGATATCTCCACGTGTGTGTGTGTGTGTGTGTGTGTGTGTGTGTGTGTTCTGTTATCTCTTTTCTTTCTTTTGTTCTGAGACAGCACTTTGCTCTTGATACATCCTGGCCTCTTATTACACAGCCCAGGCTGGCCCCAATCAGATCCTTCCTGCCCCTGCCTCCTAAGTGCTGGATTTTCATGTATGTGCCAGCATACCGGGCCACTTCCGGCAGATTCCACTGGTCACTGCAAGTCACACGTGAGCCCAGATTCAGGGAGGTAGAGCCTCCTTAATAGGTGGGTCAGCTGAAGCAGCCTGTAAAGGATCTCTGTACCTATGTAGACCATACTCGCTCGGGACCTTGGGAGAGAGGAAATGAGGGAGAAAAGGAAGAGGACTTCATACTGGCTGGGTTGGTGTAAACCCATGTAGCACTGGAGGGGCCCAGGGGGGATCCTGACAGCCCCATCAGATGAGCCTGGTGTGGACGAAGGCAGCTTCCCATACTGGGCGAACGCCAGCTCCAAGATGCAAAGGGATTTCTTCTGTCCGAACCTCCCATTTCTGCCCATTCTCCTGGGCAGATCCTGCTCCTCTTCACCTAACTCCGGGTGTGTCTTTCCCATAGACACATGCCACACTGAGTCTCGCCTCGCTCCTCTAGAAGCCACCTGCCCCTTCAGAAGGCAGAGGACTTAAAGGCCGTGTTCAGCACCTCACACCTGAGGCAGGAGAGTTGCCATGAAGTTGAGGCTAATCTGGGCTACAGGGTGACAGGCTGGTCTCAACAAGGAACAAAGCGGTCGTTAGGGAGACGTTCAAGCAAGTGCAAGGACGAGAGTTCAAACCCCCAGCTCCCACATGAGTGGACTGTGGTCATGGAAGCTCGCACCAAAGACAGGGATGAGATTCTTAGAGTAAGTGAGTGGAGCTAGCGGCCTGTCAAGTCAGACCTCCAGCTGTGATCTCTGGGTTCAGCGGAGAAACTCCACCTCAATGAATTCGTGGAGAGTCAAAGAGGAAGAGTCCAGAAGCCATCCTCGGGCTTCAACGCATGTGAATGCATGCTTATTCTATCACATGCGTAAACACACAGAGAGCGTCACGCACCGCCACCCTCCCCCCCCCACACACACACACACTCACGACTGAATGTCGTCTCAGGGACTCTTTATTCTGTTTCTCTTGGTTCAGGGACGGGACAGGAAGTGCAGACAGAGAATGTGACGGTGGCCGAGGGTGGGGTGGCTGAGATCACCTGCCGTCTGCATCAGTACGATGGGTCCATAGTCGTCATTCAGAACCCAGCCCGGCAGACCCTCTTTTTCAATGGCACCCGAGGTGAGTGCAGGAAGCCTGGCCGTTTCTGACCTCGAAGGAGGGACGCGTCTAAGCGGGACATGGGGGAAGAGGCTGGAAGTCTGGACTCCCATGGTCCTGCGCGGGTGGAGGTGTGGTTTGGGGGATTGGAACGGGTTCCCAAGTTGAAGGTGTCAGACTCAGAGCTATGGTTGGGGGGGGGGGGGAGTCAGGGCCTGCCCGTGTCTTGGAGGGTGGCTGTTCCATGTTCAAGTTCAGACTCTCTTCCCTCCAGCTCTGAAGGACGAGCGGTTCCAGCTGGAGGAGTTCTCCCCGCGCCGGGTGCGCATCAGGCTCTCGGACGCCCGCCTGGAGGACGAGGGGGGCTACTTCTGCCAGCTCTACACGGAGGACACCCACCACCAGATCGCCACGCTCACCGTCTTAGGTACCCCCCCCCCTCCCAAGAGCCCCACTCTCATGCGTTTTCAGCCACTCACTCGTCCTGAGACCTGTTCGCCCTGGCAGCTTTTAACCTCTCGGATACCTGGCTTCACCGGGCCTCTGGTCTCTACGTTTGATCCCTGCCACAAGTGGGACCCTGGTTCTCTTTAGTCCCTGGGATCCAGCAGCCAGACTGACTTGAGCCTACTTTGGGCCCCCCCCGCCCCCCGCCTTACACTCCCCTCCCTCGCGCGCCCCTTCTCTGCGCAGTGGCTCCGGAGAATCCTGTGGTGGAGGTCCGAGAGCAAGCAGTGGAGGGCGGCGAGGTGGAACTCAGCTGCCTGGTCCCGCGGTCGCGCCCTGCGGCGGTCCTGCGCTGGTACCGCGATCGCAAGGAGCTGAAAGGTACCCAGGGGGCGGGGCGAGGAGCGGGGACCCGCCGCGCTGGGGAAAGAGGCGGGGTTGGTGGTGGGCGGGGCCCGGCTAACTGCGCACTGACACCTCCCGGGCGCGCGCGGTTCAGCTGTAGAGTCAGGAGTGATGGATAGCACATGCCTGTCATTCCGGCGTTTGGGAGGTGTAGGGAAGAGGATCGGGAGGTCAACCTCGGCTAGCGAGTTCAAGGTCAACCTGGACCCCGCCTCAAAGCAATCAAACAAAACTTAGACCAGAATCCTAAGTCCTTAAGAGTGACAGGGGACATGACTAAGTGAATAAAGCGAGAGGCTTATAGGTAGGAATGTGGCTTGGCCGGCAGCCTACGTTGGGGTCTGGGGCCAGGGCAGAACCCTTGGCCTGACGGTAACCTGGCTGGGTCGGGCAGGAGTGAGCAGCGGCCAGGAGAACGGCAAGGTGTGGAGCGTGGCGAGCACCGTGCGGTTCCGTGTGGATCGCAAGGACGACGGCGGTATCGTCATCTGCGAAGCGCAGAACCAGGCGCTGCCCTCGGGACACAGCAAGCAGACGCAGTACGTGCTGGATGTGCAGTGTAAGTGCCTCAGGGGTCTGCACGCCAGCCGCCCGCCCCTAGACGTCCCCCCCATCACCGGCAAGATCTCTCAATTTTCCTCATGCGCTCCAGATTCCCCCACAGCGCGGATCCACGCCTCTCAAGCTGTCGTGAGGGAGGGAGACACTCTGGTGCTGACGTGTGCCGTCACAGGGAACCCCAGGTGAGCTCTGACTTCTAGCTTCTAAGTGGTGAAGAGATTCGGGGCTTGCACTCCCGGGTCCTATGCAAAGAGTTCATGAAGCCAGACTCTTAGTAAAAAGGAACCATAAATAAGAATACTTACAGCCCTGGCTGCATGTAAAAGCTGTCTTCAAGCCTATTGGTTTTCCGTAAGAACTGGGCCACGAGACAGCTTTGTTTGTTTGTTTAAAAGGGGGGTTGGGACTGGAGGAATCGCCTCCAGCTCTTCAGGGAAGACCCTGGTTCAATTCCCAGCACACACACACACTGTGGTTCACAATCTTCTGCTATCCCCGAGGACCCGCGCCCTCTTCTGGCTTCTGAGGGCACTGCATGCCCGGGATGCATGGACGTACTTGCAGACAAACCCTCACACACACACCATGAATAATTTTTTTAAAATACATTTTTGTGGGAAGTGGGAGGCCTGCCACGACACGACACAGTAGGGACATCAGAGGACGACTCGTGAGAATTCGTTCTGCCCTTCCACTAGGTGGGTCCCAGTAATCTAACTTGTAGTCAAGCTCTTTGGTAAGTGCCTTTTCCTGCCACTGAGGTATCTTGAAGGCAGAGTTGTTGGATCTTCCTAGGCCCCTTTTCATTGCTGGGGAAGGAGCCTAGCATCTTACGCATAGCTGGCAAAGAGTTTACCGCTGGGACACACACACACACACACACACACACACACACACGCACACGTACTTGGGGGTTGATGCTGGATCAGAGCTGCGTATCCAGATTCCTGAGAAGTCAGATTCTTGGGTTCCTAACTTGTTGTTCTTACCCACGGCCAGGCCGAACCAGATCCGCTGGAACCGCGGGAATGAGTCTCTGCCCGAGCGGGCGGAGGCGGTGGGCGAGACGCTCACCCTGCCTGGCCTGGCATCCGCAGATAACGGCACCTACACCTGCGAGGCGGCGAACAAGCACGGCCACGCGAGGGCGCTCTACGTGCTTGTGGTCTATGGTGAGGACGCTCCCGCAGGCCTGTCGGGGGCGCTGCGGGGCCTGGGGGTGGGGCTTGGACAGAAGAATGCTTGCTTTACACGCTTGATAAACTTGGATACAATTCCTACTCCCACATCATGCCAGTAATCCCTGAACCGTGGAGACGGAGGCAATAGGATAAAAAGTTCATGGCCAGTAAGGAGAAGGTGGCGCACGCCTTTAATCCCAGCACTTGTAAGGCAGAGGCAGGTGGATCTCTGTGTTTGAGGCCAGCCTGGTCTATAGAGCAAGTTCCAGGACAGCCAGGGCTGTTACCAAAGAAACCTCTTCTTGAAAAAAAAAATTCAAGGCCATCTTCATCAAAATTTTTTAGACCAACCTATAACACAGGAGATACTCTGTAAAAACGGGAAAAAACAAAAAAACAAAAAACCAAAAGCAAGCCAGGCCGGTCTACATAGTGAATTCCTGGCTAGCAGGGGCTACACAGTGAGACACCGTCTCAATAACACACGCATAGGGACTGGTAGCTCGGCAGTCTAGTGTGCTTCCCGCTTTTGCGGAGGACCAAGGTTGGCTTCTCTACACCCACATGGCAATTCACAACTTTCTGTAACTCAAGTTCTAGATCCAACGTCTTCTGGTCTCGGGAGGCTTCTGTACACATAAATCCACGCAAGCGCATAGACATAAAAAGAAGCAAAATGTATTTGAAAACCCCAAAGCTAGGATGGATGTTACTTCTAGCTTAGGGGTGGAAGGGTCTAGAGGTGTGGACACACTAGGAATGGAAAACCGGGCGGTGGAGAAGCCAAGGATTCCAGAGGAGCCGGAGCAAAGAGAGAGGGAGCTACAGAGAGGTGGCCGGCGCTCAAAGAGCAAAGCTGTGTGCAGAATAGCTTTAATGGCCTGGCGGCCGAAGGCTGGATCCGGACCTTCGTCTACATTTTTCTCTCTGACAGACCCCGGTGCAGTGGTAGAGGCTCAGACATCGGTCCCCTACGCCATCGTGGGCGGCATCCTGGCGCTACTGGTGTTTTTGATCATATGTGTGCTAGTGGGCATGGTCTGGTGCTCCGTCCGACAGAAGGGTAAGTGAGGACGGGGCCTGAAATAGAAGGGTGTGGTCATTTCCGGTTCTGGGTGGCAAAGGGGCGGAGCCTAGACACTGGATTGGATTTGAAATCAAGCCATATTTTTGACTACTATCCTGTAGGGGGTGGGGCTTTTGGCCCTGGGCTCTGAAGGGGCTGGAATTTAGCGGAGGGAAGAGATTTTAAGTAATGTATCTTTCAAGTTACTGGATTTATTGACAGCATAGACCTAAGGGAATGCTATCAAAAGAAGGGGAAGGGTTGGGAAGGAGATAAGGATGCAGGGGAGGGGACTCCGTTGATTGACTGTTTTAGCAGAAAGCCTTGGACTTCCTTTCCAACCCCTTGCAGAACTGGGCGTGGCGGTGGACGCTTCTAACTCCAGTATTTGGGAGGCAGTGGCAGGGGGGTACAGAGTGCAAGGTCACTTGTAACTATGGAGTTCGAGGCTTACCTGGGAAACTGGAGACCCCGTCTCAAAAAAAGGAGGGCAGGTCGGGGATGAGGGTGGGTGTTCTGTGGCTTTTTGGAGTCTTCCTAATTCCTCTTTACTTTTTCCTCTACCGTTGTCCTGCGCCTCACTGGACTGGACTCTGGTTCCCTTTCTCCCCCTCCCTCCACACGCTGTGTGTCTCGCCTGTCTCCCTCTCCTGGACACACTCCCTTGGTCCACATCCTCATCCCCCTCTGCCCCGGGGGCGTCTTCCTGCTCTCAGGCTCCTATCTGACTCATGAGGCCAGCGGTTTGGATGAGCAAGGGGAAGCCAGAGAAGCCTTCCTCAACGGCAGCGACGGACACAAGCGGAAAGAAGAATTCTTCATTTGACCCCACTCCCCCACGGCAGCTGCAAGGAACCAGCAAAGACATTGACCAGAGTCGGGGATGGTGGGCTTCTCCCCCACTAGCTAACACCTCAGGCACTTGGGCAGGGATTGGGGGTGTTGGATGCCTGGCTCTCTCCCAAGGCCAAAGGCTACAGTCCAGAGACTTGGGATCCCCTAAGGAGACAGGGACTTAAGGTCCCTTCTAGACCCCGAGTCCAGGGACGGGTAATAGGGATTTGGGTTGGGGGAAGAAAACAGGGGGAAGGCCAGAACCCCTAGGCTACAGAACCAGGTCTTGTGGGGGAGGGGGTCAGATTCTGGGAAGGGTAGGGTGGGCAGGGAAGGGAAATACAGATTTCTTTGGGGTCCCAGACCCCATGCCAGCCATTGTAAGAGTTCCACAGAGCTCTGGGCACCTCTTTGCGAAGCCATGTTTGCACGGTGGGGGGAGGGGCAGGGGAGGGCGTGGAAGTGGGAATTCTGTGTCTTTGTGTGAAAACTCTGATGGGGCAGTAAGGGAGACAACCCCAGCCCTTATCCACTCCCCCTTCTCCGGGTTCCTGGGCGGCTCCCCTTTCCTCCATCTTGACCCCCATGTCCTTCCCATCCCATAATTGTCTGTCCACCCGCTCTTGGGGGGGCCTTCCCTGTCTCTCCTCCAGGCCCCCCGGGGAGGGGGGAAGGAGTTTGGAGGGGATGTGTGGTTCTCTATGGTTTTATATATAATATATTAAAAAAAATCAAAAATCTGTATGAAAAATATCAGATTGCACCCCTCTCCCCCCAACACTGGCTTTTGCCCCCTTTTTCTTGTTTAAAAAAAAGGAAACGAAACACATTTTTGTACGGGGAGGGGAGGGGACAGGGAGGGGGGTTTGGCAATCCCACTAACCACCATTAAACTGAGGAGAGAACAAATACGGGGTGGCTGTGTGTCTGTCCGTCCGCTGTTGTGCTGGGAGTTGCAGGTGCCGGGGAGGGAGGAGCACCGTGTACGCTGATGGACAGGAAATGGAGGGGCCGGACTCACCAAGCCGCTGCCATCCACTCTTCCTCAGATTCCAGACTCCAGTCTTTGGGGTTTTTTTTTGGGGGGGGGATTGGGGGGGTTAGAGGAGTGGTGAGGGTCTTTCTTCTTCGTTTTGAGACAAGCATCTTAGACTTTACCCCAGGCTGCTCTTCAACTCCTGGTAACCCTTCTGCCTCAGCATCTAAAAAGCTGGGGTTACAGGCCGAGCCGGCCACTTGTGAGTTTTTATAAGCGTTGTCCATTGTCTCCGTCCAGTCACTGTGACAATCTCTGGTTGATCTGTCATTCTCACACTAGTCCACCTCTGTGCCCCCCACCCCACCCTACCCCCACCCCACCCCCGCCCCAGGGTCTCTAGAGATAGCCTCAATTCCATTTCATCCTGTCCCTGTAAACTGCTTGAACCTGAATAACACACACACACACACACACACACATACACACACACACACACACACACACACGCATATACAAATATACAAGAGTTGTTTCGGTTTAACAGGAATCTGAAATTTGATCCTGTACTAGGCGTTGAGGGTTCAAGGTGAAAAGGTCACTGTACTTGGACTAGGGTGAAGGAAACGGACTAGGCAAGGCAGCAGTGGCGAGAGCTGGGCAGGGTGGGGCACATCTGGAACCTCAGCTTTCACAGAACAGAGGCTTGGAAGCCAGTTCCCGGGCTGCGTGGTCTACAGAGCACATTCCAGGCCACTCCTTGCGACTTAGCAAGACTGTAAGACTGCGTGCCCCTCCCTCACCCCCCCCAAACGGCTTAAAAGTCTGCTTTTGTTTAAATTGCAAAGAGGGCTTTTACAATGCTTACAATCAACATTCCAGTCTTCAGGAAGCTGAGGCAGGAGACTGGGTTTAAGGACAGCCTGGGCTACACATTAGGTTCCTGTTTCAGAAAGGAAGGTAGGTCTGGTGGCTTACACCTTTAATTCCCAGGACAAGAGGCAAGTGGACTTCTGCAGTCAGCCTGGTCTACAGGGCTAGGTAGTGAGACCCTGACTAAATCTCACACACACACACACACACACACACACACACACACGGAGGGGTGGTGCGGGAGACTGAGAGAGGATGTTAGGGTACTGTTTTATTTTGTTATGGAAATTTTCATGCAAAATGAAAGAACAGGAAAGGACCGGAAAGCCCCCTGCACCCCGCACCCCATTACCACCCACCATCAAAGGCGTGTTTATTGAACCGGGTTGCTGTGTCCGTTTCCCGGAGTTACTCAGTCTGCAGGAGAGCTGTATCATCGAGGAAGGCCCCTCGGATTGGCATCAGTGCAGGACAGAGTGAGCTCGGAGCAGCGGGGACAAAGAGTTTCCAGATAAAGTGAAAGGCAAGATCAAAGCCGGAGAGAGCAAAGAGATCAAGGTGTTCGCAGTGCTGCGGATGTGGACCGGATAAAACGGTGGGTGGGTCCAGGAAAGGCATCAGGGACAGAAGTCTGACCGAGAGACCAGGTGTGGGGGATGCACACCTGTCACCCCAGCCCTAGAGGAAGCTGAGGCAGGAGAACTGCAGGGAGTTCAAGAAAATCACGTGGAGCTAGAGTGAGCTCCGAAGCTAGAGTTCCAGACTACACAAGGGAGACTCTGAGAAACAAAGCAAAACAAGACTTTTCGTTCTCTGTGGTGTAATGGGACTCGACAGTAGTTTTAGGTTGCTAGTGATAAAAGCAGTTCTTTCGAGCGCACGGGAAGGAGGAGAGGGTTGTGGGGACGGCTACAAATCGTCAGTATGAAGTTATAGCTCTTTAAAATTACCTACGGGTGCTGGGCTGGCTGCCATATACCTGTAATTTCAGCATTCAAGAAGTAGTGTTCAATGTCATTTCCTTCGACCCTGGTGTTGGAAGCTAGTCTGAGCTACAGGAGACCCTGCCTCAAAAAAGGAAAAAGTTAAAGCAAACACCTACAGATTTTCTAATTGTGTTCCGTGCAAAAGCAGCCTTGACGTCCTCTAAGAATGCAGGCACTACTTTGCCTCTGGACATTTGCATTAGCTATTCCCTCTGCAAAAGGACTCCCATTCCAGTTGGCTCCAGTTCAGACTTGGCTTAAAAATCAGCCCTCGGAAGCCCTTGCAGAACCTCGAGCTGGGGCAGGCGTTTCTGGCATCCTCGGCCTCCCGCTGTCTACCTCTTCCAGGTCTTGACAGTTCTAAGTATTAGTCTAAACAAATGTGCTTCGTTTTCCTTGGGCTGGGGGTTCAGATCTCTCGCAACGCAGAAACCACGTGCTTTCCAGGCATTTATCCCAGGTGACAGGGTCGTGAACCCGGACCCAGACCTTCAGTAGTTTCGGGACAAGGTTGCCAGCTCACTACGCTTAAGTCTGCAGTCCCCTACACGCATGCGCTTTTCTCAGGCGCCCCCCTCCCCATCTATATGCTAATCACTGCGCTCGGAAGTACAGCCTCTCCCAGGAATATGCAAATCACACACTCCAGAGCGGGAGGCCTTCCTTTGTCCCGCGCTAGGATTATGCAAATGAGCGAGCCTCTAGCGCCGGGATCCAGGCCGAGTATTTAGGCCCCCCACTCTCCCCTCACCCCAAGGCATCCACTATTTATAAGACGCGTTCGCTCTAACGCGCACGCACGCGCGATTCTTGAAGCTTCTTCACCCTTCGGGCCGCGGACTGTACCAAGTCCTGCAGGGCCGTGAGCCGCAGAGCCCGACACCCCCGCCGGCGTGAACTCTGCAGCCCGCGCGCTTCTCTGAGCCCCTCTTCCCACCGACGGCGGGGAATGGTCCGTCTGGCCGCGCACGCGCCCTGAGCGCCTCTCGCCCCTCGCTCGCCTAGCCTCCCCAAAACGCAGGCTTGGTGCCCGGGCGTGCAGCCGCCACGGCGGAGCCCGAGCCGGGGCTGCCGGCGTTGGTGAGTGTCGGGTGCTTGGGGTGGCGCGGGGCATGCCGGGAAGCGGGCGATACAGCCCCGCTGCATGCCGGGAGCCCGCGGCCGCTTGGCAGAGTGACCAGCCCGAGAGTCCTGTGCTCCTGCCAGCACGCGGCTCCAGACCTACCGCAGCTTCGCCTCGAGGCATTGTGGGAGCCCGTGGGCCCGGCCTTGTGGGCCTGGCCTGGGGCATTCTGGGAAGGGCCTGGGCTCCTGGAGGGGACCCTTTTTTTTTTTTTCCTTAGTTGCACACGCTTTCCGTGAGAAGCCCCTGGGCTAGGAGCGTCCCGGTGCCTGGCGTTTGCAGAAGGTGGTCGTTAAAGGCCCGAGGCATCGTGGGAAGTTGTCACGGGGCATTGTGGGAGCCGATCTTTATTGTTTGGTCCCGGGGTTTGTCCGAGTAGCGTTGTGCGGAAAGGTATCTATTGTGTTCACTCACACAGCGTTCTGTGTATTTGTGTGTGTGGTTGTGGGTGGGTGGGTGGGTGGGATCTTGGCCACCGTGCTTTTGAGGGAACTGGGGCAGACGGTTTTGGACGCACAATACCGTGGAGTACTACCTAGGATTTATAATTTACCAAGTGCCGAGTTCGCAAGAGTGCATCACCACGCCCTGCTGATTTTCAACAGTCTGTAATGCTTCCACCTGATATCCGGAACATTCTGGAAGAAGCTTTATATAATGGGGGTTTAGAAATGGATGGTTGTCCCCAAATAACCCTAAGGAAAATCCTGACAATTCCTGGGGTGATAGTCAAGTAGAATAATAAAGACCAGTGTGGTGTCCCGTGCCTATAATTCCAACACTGGGGCTGGGGCAGGAGGATTCACTATTCTAGGTCAGTTTTGTTTTTTGTTTTTTTTGTTTGTTTGTTTTTGTTTTTTGTTTTTTTTGCGGGGGGGGGTAGGATCAGATCTCAAAAAAGAAGGGAGAGTGAGTTTGGATTTATGGAATGGCTAATCCTAGGTATTGCATGGAACACATATATTAAATATTTGAAATAGAAACTTAACCAGTTGTCCTCAGTTTTCCTTTGCTAAATGGTGTGAGTTTTTCCAAAAATAATGTATTACTCCAGAACTAGAGGGGCCCTACACCTGATGGTTTAATCACGAGAGCTCTTTCCTTGTCAGTTACTATTTCTCTGTCCTTAAAAGGCCTGGTCCAGGATCTAGGTGTCTTTAGTAAGTTCCCTATCCAGTGATACCACCCTTCTCCTTATGCTGCAGCTGCATTTCCTCAACAGTGAACTTGACATTTGGGCTTTGGAAAGATAGTGCGCTTTCTACCATTGTTTGTGTCCCCAGCCCCTAACATTCAGGCTTTGCCATATTATTAGTGTCCATATCTATAGTCTGAGAAGCTGAGGTTAGAGAGTTGCAAGTTCAAGGCCAGCCTGGACTGTATGTATAGCAAGAATCTAAAGGAAAGTGGAAACCGTATTGTGGTTGTTTTCACTGCCTGGTGGTCTTCCAGGGTTCTCTTACAATGAAGCAGGAGGAAGAAATGCGTGCATTGAAAGAAGCAGGCATTATTGGAGCCAAGAAGCAATATAGATGTTTCTAGGTGGGCTTTGCAAAGGTGAAAATGAACGCCTTTGATCCCAGCACTCGGGAGGCAGAGGCAGGCGGATCTCTGAGTTCCAGGACAGCCAGGACTATTCAGAGAAACCCTGTCTTGAAAAAAACAAAAACAAAAAAACAAACAAAAAGTAACTCTCCACATCCACAAAGAGGAAGGAGAAAATTCCAGATGGGAAACGGAGGCGGATAAACTAGGACCCCAACCCCTCTGGCTATAAAAGGCCTGTATGTGTGAACCCCAGAGGCCTGGGGAGAGGCATACGGGGGTGGAGTCTCGGAACTTTCTTTTAAGAAATTTAGCTTTCTTCTCATTTAGCTCTTACTAGCCTCACATTCTGTGTAGCCGGCTATGACCGGCAAGTGCAGATCCACCAGCCTGAGGGCTAGATTGTAGGTGTAGACCGCCCACTTCTACTGAAAGCATGGCTTTGAGTTCTTACTCAGCCACCAGTCCGGTGAGGTGAGCAGTGTGATCTTGGGCTCTGGCAGCCTGCAGGTCTTCCTCCTTCCTCTTCTGCTTCAAAGGAGCTGTCTCTGTGTGGTTCTGAGTGTACCAATCAAGGCCTGGACTTGAGAAGGAAACAGACAAGAGAGTCCTGTTTGAAGCAATAGGCAGAAAATGGCAGATGAGTTCAAACCTAGGCAAGGCTGACTTTTAACAAAATCGGGTTTGTGCCTAAAACACACCAGGCGTGGTGATGTTCCTGTGATCCTGGCACTGGGAGGAAAAGAGGCAGGAAGATCTGGACTCCAAGGTCATCTGAGGCTACTTAGTAAACCCGAGGCCAGCCCGGGATACATGATGCCTTGTTTCAAACAAGCACAAATGGAAGGGCATCGGTTCTGCTCGGTTGGCAGAGTGAGGTGTTTGCCTAGCGCGCCTGGAGCCCCACGGTTTGATCTCCAGCATTTGGGGGGGGGTAGATCCGAGAGCATCAGGAATCCAAGGTCAGCCTGGGGTATTTGACATCCTGTCTCATAAAAACAAAACAATTTAAAACATTTCCAGGCTAGCTGGTGTCTCAGTTGTACCAAGTGTTCTGTGTCCTTAATAGTCAATGATCTGTGACCCTTCTTCCTGGTGGTCCTCCCTCCCTCAGCCCCAGACCTCCCCAGCTAAAGGGTCTCTGACACGGGTCTCTTCTTTGACCCTGTTATGATTGGTGACCATGCCAGTACCTACTCTTAAATAACTTGGGATGTCCTCTCTGCCTACCTCACTGAATAAGAACCACAGGACAGCCTGCTGCCCAGATAACTGGAAGCCAAGGCCTCTCAGAAATAAGATCTGCCGAGTCGAGGCTCTGTACAAAGTCAAGAGAGAAGGGAGGCCATCTTTGCCTCCCCCCCACCCAGCACTGAGCACACAGTGGTCTTAGAATGGGGACAAGTGTTATGTAAAAATTTATTGAGTCACCGCAGGCCTTTCTTTTCCCCCCCTGTCCAGCCTCCCTCTCTACCTGCCAACACCCTGTGCTAGAGGAGCTTGTGGCTGGAGGTGTGACCTCGAGAGAGCTGGCCAGGGAGGGACCCAGCCCAGTCGCTGCTCTGCTCCTGTCTCTTGTCCCCTCCCCCCCGCCATGACAGAGACCCGTGAGCCCACTGAGACTGGAGGCTACACCAGCTTGGAGGAAGATGACGAAGACCTTTCCCCAGGTGAGGTGGCCTTAGAAGCGGCAGGGTTGACAGAGCTGGCCTCCTTGGGTTGGGTCTCCTTGGGAAGCTGTGTTGGGGAATGGCCGCTGCTGGCCTTGCCACCAGCCCTCTTCTGACTAGAAGCCGTGGTCCTGGTGGGAGATGGCTCCCCATGGAGGCTCTTGGGGGTTGCATCTTGGGTGGGTTCTCTGTCCTTGCTGGAGGTTCTAGAGTGGCCGCGCTGGTTCTTCTTGATGGGAGTTCGAGACCGGCTGTGGGTGCCGTCTGTGCTGGGGCTTCTAGAGCGGCTGCTCCCGCTCTCAGGGCTGGACGTTCTAGACTTCCTGCGACCCTTCTTGGTGGCTCTGGAGCGGCTGTGATCTCTCTCCTTGGACCCGCTGTGGCTTTTTTCCTCGCTCGAGGTCCTAGACCATACTTGGCTTCTTTCCTTTCTCAGGGGTTTCCTTGGGCTGTGGCTTCTCTCCTGGCTCTGGCTGCGCCACTGGCTTTGTCTCATCTGGGTGGGCGTGCCCCTCCGGGTACGGCTTCTTGCCCTACTGCGATTTCTCTTGGAGCTGTAACTCCTCTCCTGGCTCTGGGTCCTCTTGCGGCTGTGACTTCTTGACCTCCTGGGGGTTCTAGAGCGGCTGTGACTTCGGGTCCTGCTAGGGGTCCTTGAGCGGCTGAGGCTTTGGGTCCTGCTGTGGCTTCTGGCAGGCTTGTTGCTCTTGACCGTGCCTGACACGTGAGTCAGATCAGTCAGGGTGTGAGCCTGTTCCCTGACGGGGGAAGTCACCTGGGTGTAACTCCGGACTCTCCTGGGCGCCACCGGAGACTTGATAAAGCTCTTGAAGACCGTCCTACTCGGGCTGTGGCTCTTGGCCCTGCTGGGGATTGCGGGAAGCCGAGAGCCGGCAGTGTCCGGGGCTCCGCGCAGCTTGGGGCTCTTTGTCCTGTGCCTGTCTCTGAGCCAGCTGCCCCTCCTCTCGTGGGCGCTGGTTCTCGGCCGGCTGTAACTCTTGCCCCGGCTGTCTCTGCGGTGGGAGGTAGGGGTCCTCGCCTTCTTGGCCACACCTGGCTTGGCGGAATGGGTTCTCTTCCTGCTCGGGGTGCCCGCCCTGTTTGGGGACGCTTTGGAACTCTGGCTTCCCCGTTTGCCCGGAGTCCGCCCCCGACTGTGAGTGTCTCTCTGCTGATACGGCCCCACGGCCCCAGCCTTGCCTCCCTTCCTGCCCCTGCTGGCCTTCCTGGCCTTGGGAGCCGTGCTCACCTGACTGGATGTTCTAGTCTTGCTGCGGCCCTGGGACCTGCTGCTGGGCCGGGTGGAAGGGGCCGTCTTGGCGCCTGCTGCTCTGGTGGACTTAGAACTGCTAGGGCTCATAAGCAGGTTGGGGGGCTTAGGATGCACCGGGGAGCTGGTGGGCACTACTGCTTTGGTGATCTTCAAGGAGGCCGGAGATATGGGAGCCGCGGGAGCCGCAGGAGCCGCGGTGGGCTTTGGGAGCCCAGTGGATGCCAGAGCCGCGGGAGTCCCGGGAGCCCTGGGAGCCCCAGGAGCCGCGGTGGGCTTTGGGAGCCCAGTGGATGCCAGAGCCGCGGGAGCCCCGGGAGCCCCGGGGGGCCCGGGAGCCGCGGTGGGTTTTGAGGGCCCAGTGGATGCCGGAGTCATGCTGCGTTTGGAGGATCCCTTTGATGGAGAGTGCATGGCGGGTGCAAAGGGGCTGAGTGCCAGGAAGTCATGGTGAACATCCAAGCTTTGGTAGCCAGGGACAACAACCAGATGGCTCGTCACAAGCGACTCCGTGAAGTCATAGTGGGTACCTGGGGCCCCTGAAGCTCTGGTGAGGTCAGACTTGAGAGAAGTTTGGGGGGCTCTGGCACAGGGCCGGAGACTCTCGGTAGTGGACTCCGTCCACCAAGACTCAGCGGGCCTGAGGGGGAGAGCGGCCTCCAGCCAGGGCCTGCCTTGAGTCTCCAGGCCTAGGCGATGGAGGTAACGGCCTGGGTGGGCAGAGTCGGGGAGCCCAAAGAGACACTGAACTGGGCCTCACAGAGTAGCTAGAATTGCTGATAGAATGGAGAACGCCCCTCACCTCACAGGAGGAGCAGGAGAGGCCTGGAGGAAAGCGCTCAGAGCCTGGGCACCCCGGGCTAGACTGCAGGTGAGAACCCCAAGATCAAGTCTGCCCTTAGGGCCTCGGGGTTGTATGATGAGGGAGACTAGGGGCCCAGAAGGCCCTAGAGAAGGCTCTAGAGAGTGCTGGGAGCATCAGTAGTCAGGGCCATCAAAGCAGTGACTATCATAGAAGATTGCCTGTGCTGGGTCCTGGAGCCAGGAGAGGAAGGGCCATGGAGACAGTGCCGGGCAGTGGGAGAGCATCCTAGGGCCTCAGACAATGTCGGTAGGAGGTGAGGGGTCGGCAGTCTGGAGATGGGGAGAAGCACGTTGGACACTTAGCACCTGCTCTGGGCTTGGGAGGTGCCTGGGCATCGATGTCACAGCCCTGGGGCTCACAGGGGACAGCGGGAGGGCAGGAGAAAGATGACTGTCTGTCTGTCTAGGATGGGGAGGTTGAGGGTGGCTCACCAAAGAGGGAGGTGTACCCTGGGGCCTAAAGGGAAAGGCAGGGCTGAGCACCAGCAGCAGAGGGGACAGCATGTGGGGTGCACAGGGTCCTAGACATCGGGGTTACCACATGAACCATCGCTTCTCTTGTGCCGTTCTTTGGACTGCAAGAGAAACCTAAGGCAGGGTGCGGGCGGGCCCGGGGAGCGCGGCTATGGTCCAGTGGCCAGCGTTGTACTGAGCAGAGCCCAGAGACTGGAGTCTGGTCTGCAGAAAGGGCAGGTAGGTGCGCCCCTGTGGTACTGAGGCAGCAAGGAGTCTGTGGTGATGGTGAGGACGGGTGGGGAGTGGCCCCCGAGCACCTGACACACACACACACACACCCGGTAATATGAGCGGGGCAGAAACACCCCACCGTGAGCTGCAGGAGGAGACCCAGCTTCTGCAGCCCGGGGGTGCTTCCAGCAGGCCGCTTTCAGTGTGGCTGGACCAAGCAAGTCCCCCGGGGGCCGCAGGCTCCCTCCACCGTGGAGACCCACAGCCACTGGCCGCGTCCGCGTCACTTCCCATGTTCTCATTTAGAGGCTTTCGTTAGTTTGTTTATTGGTTTAGTGAGGGCGGGTACTCTCAGGGTGTCAAGGGGAGGTCACAGGACAACCACTGGGAGGTGGCTCTGTCCCTCTACTCCGCGGCCTGGGAATCACACTGTCAGGCTTGGCAGCACGCACCTTTACCACTGGGCCATCCTGCCAGCCCTTGGTCGTGTTTTCAAATCCGTACTCATCCATCTGCACTCTTATGTCCTGAAATTACAGTCGCGCCCCTGTACTTAAAATTGAGCATTTTAGTTGACTTGTATATTGCAGTGGGAATTATCGGGCTGGAGAGATGGCCCAGCGGTTAAGAGCGCTGACTGCTCTTCCAAAGGTCCTGAGTTCAAATCCCAGCAACCACATAGTGGCTCACAACCATCTGTAATAAGATCTGACTCCCTCTTTTGGAGAGTCTGAAGACAGCTACAGTGTAATCACATATAATAAATAAATAAATCTTAAAAAAAAGAAAAAGAAATGGGAATTATCAATAATCCTAGCACTTAGAGGCTGAGGCAGGATGATGATGAAATGACAGTCAGCATGGGATACAGACACGCACGCACGCACGCACGCACGTCTTGCTTTGTTTTGTTTCCCCCGAGACTGGATTTCTCTGTGTAGCCCTGGCTGTCCTGGAACTCACTCTGTAGACCAGGCTGGCCTCGAACTCAGAAATCCGCCTGCCTCTGCCTCCCAAGTGCTGGGATTAAAGGCGTGCGCCACCGCTGCTCATCTGTAATCGAGCTTTTGAGAGGTGAAGGCAGGAAGATTCGGAGTTCAAAGCCAACCCTAGGTTACATGAGAACCTGCCTTCAAAAAACAAAACAAAACAAACAAATGAAAAGTCTTGGGAAGAATGCTTGCCGTGGAGGTATGAATGCAGGAGTTTGGATTCCCCAGCGCCCAAATAAAGGCATAGTGTACAGCGTGGTCTCTGCTCCTGGACTGCCACGCTGGAAGGCACAGACAGGCCCATCAGAGTAGTCGAATTGCCAAGCTCTGGGTTCAGTGGGAGACCCCGTCTAGAAAGCGAGATGGCAAATGGTTAAACCACCTGCCCTGACGCCAAACCAACCGGAACAGACCTGCGCGTCTGCCGCTCAGCTGCCTAATTCTGATGTTTGTCTTTCTGGAATGGTCTAGGCGGGGCCGTTGCCGCCGTCTGCTTTCTGTGCTAGACTGACCGTAGGTGAGAGCCGTGGCCACAGTGGTCCAGGTGTTGCCGTGAGCGCCGGGTGAGCACACGTGCACTGTCTCTGTCGTCCACCCCATCCTGATGCCCATCCGTCTGATTCATGAGACAGGATCTCATTCTCTCTGAGCCAGAGCTTGCAGCGATTCTCCTGCCTCAGCCTCCGTGATCCTGTCATTACAGGTGGCGGACGATGCAGCTCTTTCCAGAGAGTCCCTTGCTAGTCGTGTAGACACATTGCATCTGTGTTGTGCCGAGCTGTCCTGCCCACACAGTGAGCTTGAATGGGGCTCGGGCAGAGCTGGACACAGCCCCGGTGCCATGTCTCTCCTACCTGCCCCAACAGGCCCGGAGCATTCTTCTGACTCTGAATACACTCTTTCAGAGCCCGACTCTGAGGAGGAGGAGGAGGAAGAGGAAGAGGAGACCACCGATGACCCCGAATATGACCCTGGCTATAAGGTGAAACAGCGCATAGGTGGGGGCAGGGGTGGCCCGCCCCGCCGCGCCCCCCGAGCGACCCAGCCTGCTGGCCCGCCCGCACGGCCCTGCCAGCTCTGTGGCCGATCAGCGCTGGGAGAGGCCCCACCGGGTACCCCGCCCTGCCGACTCTGCTGCCCTGCAACGGCAACCCAAGAAGCCCCAGCCCCCGAGAGCAGGGCTCTTGGGGAGGAAGAGGAGGAACCGTCTCGCACTGGGGAACATCAGCCAGCAGCAGGGCGGGACGGGGATGAAGAGGAGGAGGAGGAGGAAGAGGAGGAGGAGGAGGAGGAGGAGGGCACCTACCACTGTACGGAGTGTGAGGACTCCTTTGACAACCTCGGGGAGCTGCATGGCCACTTCATGCTGCATGCCCGGGGCGAGGTGTAGGTAGGGCTGAGGAGGCTGGATTTGGGGCTGGGGTCCCTCCCATCTGTGTTGTCTTAGTAGAAGATGTGTGAAGGGCTGAATAAAAGCCAGATTCTGTGTGCTGGCCCCGTGTGTTTGAGCTGCGTGAGTGTGACTGAGCGTTGTACACCATCATCCCCCTGCTTCTGCCTCCAGCTCCTGTGTGCTGAGATTACAGGCATGCACGGCCCTGACCCAGTTTATGTGCTGCTGGGGATTGAACCCAGGGGCTTTGAGCATACAGCGCAAGCACTCTTGTCAGCTGAGCCGCAGCCCAGCACTTTGGTTTGACTTTGAACCTGTGTCTCTTGCTTCAGCCCTAGAATCACATGTACAGACCCACCATACTTAGGGGTTCTGGGGTTCAGGCCACCCATGAAGCTGGAGACCACCCGCACTGATCTGTGCTGTCTAGGCAGGGCACCTTGGTGCCTGCCAGTTGCATAGGCCTTTCCCCCACCCCCACCCCCACCCCCACCCCCAGTGCCTCTGTTGGAAAGTCAGTTTCGTGGTTGTAGTCAACTGCAAAGAAGACTGGGAAGGACTATCTAGCCAAGCCCCTCGGGGCAGATTGTGGGGTCGTGAAGGCCTCTGGTGTAATGCCACCACGTCACCTGGTCCCTCCTACAAAGAGTGCCATGAGTGCTTCTTAGGTGTCTAGAGTCTGGCCAGGGGCCGTGTGTCTATGGAGTCAGAGTCCAGGAACGATGTGTCCCTGCTGGCCATTCCCCAGCCCTGGGGCAGTGCCTTGATTCGCATGACCTCTTCCAGCACTGGATAGCTAACCAAGAGTTTTGAGTACCTCCCTCGTGTTTAGTGTAGGAAGTGCACCGGGAAGATTTGTGTGTGTAGTGACCAAGGAGGCCACAAGAGGGCGTCAGAGTCCCTGGAACTGGAGTCACAGGCTGTTCTGAGGTAGCCACTGAGCAGCAAGCACTCCTGACCAGCGAGCCCTCTCTCAAGCGCCCTACACATCGGATGACACCTTCATCTTTATAGGACTGTCATGGACCCTGAGGGGTGGACACTGAAGATACAGTAAAAGAAATGCTGTGTAGAAAAAACCAAGAGAAGGGTAAACTGTCGTAGAGAGGTGTGCCTCTTAGCCACTGTCCTGTTGCTGTGAAGAGACGCCGTGCCCAAGGTGACGCTTATCAGGGAGAGCATTTCTCCCTACGCTGGCTTTCCTCCGCCGAGTTTAGTCCATTGCCATCATAGGGGGCGTGGTGGCAGGCCTGGTGCTGCAGCAGGGGGTAGCTACAACCCTGATCCTCAACCAGAAAAAGACCTACACTGGACTTGGCCTGAGGCATGAAGCCCCCCCCCAAGCCCCGCCCCAGGAACACATTTCCTCCCACAAAGGCCACACCTCCAGATCATTCACATTTTTTTTTTTTTTAAGCAGGGAATGAGCCCGGAGGCCATTCTTATTCAAAGCACCCGGGGGTGGGGTGGGGAGGGGGTTGTCTAATCCCAAATTTCACAATCCTGCCTAGAAGGAGGCAGTGCGCGTGGGCGTGAACTGCTCTCACTAGTGGATGAGGCCAGAGCCCACCTGGGATCAGAAGGAAGGCAGGAATGGCTGCCAGGGAGTGGACAAGGTGCCCAGGGTGGAGGGTAGCAGTCGGTCCCTGTCCCCCCCTCCACCCCCCCACCCACCCCCACCCCCCACCCCCCACCCCCACCCCCCGCCCCTCGTCCCCCATTGCGGAATCCCAGCACTCCGAAGATCGAGACAGGTTATTGAGAAAGTTCGAGGCCGGCCTGGGCGTAGAGAGTGATATCCTGTCTGCTCTCTCTAGAGCGCACGTGTGGGCGCACACACAAACACACACACACACACACACACACACACACACACACACACACAGAAACCAGGCTTCTGCTTGGAGATAGGAGCCTGGCACCCAAGCGGCCTTGAGAACAGCAGGCTGATGATAATGACAGCCACCATTTACCACGCACGGTCCGTTGCCAAGCTCTGCTCCAAGGCGCTTTCCACGTGAGGCTCCTGGAAGCTTGGCAGCTCGGAGCCTCTAGGAATAGGACCCTAATTACCACAGCAGGTCCTGAGGCCCATCCGAGCGCACAGCGGACTAGGCCTGGCTCAGCGCCTCTCGTGAAGGGTGTGGGTGCTGGGCTCAGCGGACAGACTGAGCCTCCGAGAGGGCACGGGCAGTCCAGGAAGCTGGGGGGATACAGCGGTGAGCGGGGGAACAGAGAGGAGGTTGGTCTAGTGTGTCCGGGCTCTCCTCAAACAGCTCTGTGGTGTGTTTCCCTGCCTTGGGGCTCCTATGTGAGGTTCTGCAGATGGACCCAGCCCCACTCACACCTCTCAAGCACTGACAGCTCCGCCCCAGGCCGGGGGGGGGGGCTGGGGGGTGTGTGTCATGATGGGGAGACTGAAAGCACAGCAAGTATTTAGATAAGCCATACAAAATCTGGAGCTGGGGCATGGTGACGCAGTCCGGTAATGCCAGCATTCTGGAGGCTGAGGCAGGAGCTGAAGGCCAAGCTGGGCTCAGAGTGCCGTGGGTGTCGAGGGTAGGTGCTCTGGGGATGCATCCACACAGCAGGCGAGTGAGAACAAGCAGTGGGAGGAGCAAGTGCACACACGCAGACACGCGCACACGCAGACACGCGCACACGAGCACACATGCACACGCACACACACGCACACATGCACACATGCACACACACACGCACACATGCATGCACATGCACACACGCATGCACATGCACACACGCAGACATGTGCACACGAGCACACACGCACACGCACATATGCACACACACGCACACATGCACACACACGCACACATGCACATGCATGCACGCACATGCACACACGCACGCACACACACGTGCGCGCGCACATGCACGCACATGCACACATACACACGCACACACATGCACGCGCACGCAAGCGCACACGCGCACACACATGCACACATGCACATGTACACATGCACACACACACACGCACACACATGCACACGCGCGCACATGCACACTCTTCTACCCTCATGCAGCTTTGGGAACTGAACCCAGTACTTAGCTCATGCTAGGCCATCACTGACTGAGCTGCATTCCCAGCCCATTTGGGACCTTTTTTTTTTTTTTTTTTTTTTTTTTTTTGAGACAGGGTTTCTCTGTGTAGCCCTGGCTATCATGGAACTCACTCTGGAGACCAGGCTGGCCTCAAACTCAGAAATCTGCCTGTCTCTGCCTCCCGAGTGCTGGGATTACAGGTGTGCGCCACCACCGCCCGGCTTACTTGGGGCCCTTTTATCACTGCTCCATGAGGCAGGGGGAGAGAGGTTGAGCGGACGGAAGTGCCGTGGCCAGTGAGAGGCAGAGCCCACTTTCTGACCCCCGGGCGGTGCTTCACAGGGTGGTCGGGCCCGCAGGAGCTACCAATGGGCTCCACACCAAACCAGCGTACGGAAGGTGAGTAATACCTCAAAAGACGAGCGGTCAGGCCTCCTTGGAAAATGGACATCACTGTGTGGCGACAGTGGCTTGTGCCTTCAATCCCAGCACTTGGGAGACAGAAGCAGGCAGATCAGGGACAGCCAGGGCTACACAGAAACCCTGTGTGGAAACATTTTAAAAAAATAAAGAGAGGGAGGGAGGGAGGGAGGGAAGGAGGGAGGGAGGGAGGGAGGAACGGGAGTGGAGATCGGGAGTGCCAAGCGCAGGCTCATGGCCAGGGTCATGACAAGAGTTGACGAGGTTGTCTCCCCTGAGCGAGGCCCTCGATGGCTGCTTCCATCAGCTCTGGATGCTCCGGGCCAGGCAAAGGCGCTTTGCAGTTTAAACTGGGCTGTGCAGATGATGCCTAATGGGAAAGTGGCTCCCTCGCTGGGAGCTGCTCTCGGGAATGGGGTTCAGTGCCACATCAGTAGCTTATTAGTAGTAGTTAATCCAGCTCCAGAGATCTGAGGTCTCGCCTGGCCTCCCATCTCTCTCTCTCTCTCTCTCTCTCTCTCTCTCTCTCTCTCTCTCTCTCTCTCTTTCTCTCCATCCCTCCCTCCCTCCCCCCTCTCACACACACTTTCTTTCTTTCTTTCTTTCTTTCTTTCTTTCTTTCTTTCTTTCTTGTGGTTTTTCAAGACAGGGTTTCTCTGTGTAGGCCTGGCTGTCCTGGAACTCACTCTGTAGACCAGGCTGGCCTCGAACTCAGAAATCTGCCTGCCTCTGCCTCCCAAGTGCTGGGATTACAGGCATGTGCCACCACTCCCGGCTCACATACACATTCTACACATAAGAATCTCTGAGTTCCGTTTCTCTCTGAACAACTTGCAGGGGACAGTTCTCTCTCCACTGTGTACTCCACCACGGCTCAGACTTGGGCCGTCAGGCTTGCCAAGCCCTTAATTTGCTGAGCCGTCTTGCAACCCACACTGTCTTTTTGGTAACCTGTTGAAAGATCACACACCAAAGTCTTTTACAATGTGTTTTATTTAAATCTGTGTGCGTTGGTGTTTCACCTGGACGTGAGGGGGTCCAATTCCCTGGACCTGGGCTTCCAGTCGTAAGCTGCCCTGTGGTGGCTGGGGATTGAACCTGGGTCCTCCAGAGGAGTAGCCAGTGCTCTCAGCCGCTGAGCCCACTCCGGCCTCCACAGCATCTTTTAAAAACCCGCTCTTCCGTGGCAGGCAGTTGATGCCGAGCATCCCAGGACTGGCAACCGCGTCAGGCTCCCGAGACGGCGATGGCTTCCTGGCCATCTATGGGCTATGCCCATAACAAGACGCCTGGGCTGGGTACTTTATAAAGAACGTAGATTTACTACAGCTCTGGAGACTGCGTCCTTCCGGTGAAGGTCCGATGGGCTTCAGAGGACTGTGTCCTCTCCCCAAGCGTCTTCTTGATGGGTCCCCACAGAGAGGCAAGATCGAAAGGCAGATGGCCCCATTTGGCCCTGGGGCACTTTTTTTTTTTTTTTTTTTTTTTTGAGACAGGGTTTCTCTGTGTAGACCTGGCTGTCCTGGAACTCACTCTAACTCACTCTGTAGACCAGGCTGGCCTGGAACTCACCGCCCGGCTCCCTGGGGCACTTCTTTTTGTTTGTTTGTTTGTTTGTTTGTTTGTTTTTGTTTTTCGAGACAGGGTTTCTCTGTGTAGGCCTGGCTGCCCTGGAACTCACTCTGTAGACCAGGCTGGCCTCGAACTCAGAAATCCGCCTGCCTCTGCCTCCCAAGTGCACCACCACGCCCGGCCTCCTGGGGCACTTCTTAAAGGTCACTTAATGTCATCCGCGGGTGCAGAGCCCTGACAGCCAGCTGGTAGTCTCCCTCCCTTAGTTTGAGGAGGCCTCTCAAGGGACAGAAGCTGATTGGCCCACTTTCAGCCTGTGGCCAGCTCGGGCCTGTGGAGGAGTGGAGTCAAGTCACGTGGCCAGGAGCAGCGCGTTGCTCTTGGCGTCTGCTCTTGGCGTTCTGGTAGTGTATCCAGGCCCAGCGCCCGCAGGGCGGTGCCACCCGCTCAGGGTGGGCAGAGTTGATGTTTGCTGGAAACAGCTTCCCGGGCACACCGATGTTGCACTGCACAGTTCTAGACTTCTTCCTCGGTGCTGCCGGGTTGTGAAGGTTAGCCATCACAACCGATTTTGCAAAACCTACTTTAATTAGGGTTCTTTAGCTCCTTTCTAGGGTTCTGCCTCCTTTCTAGCCCACCCACCAGAGGTAGAAACAAAGAAAGATTAATAGGAAACGGGGGTTGTGGACCTGTTTAGAAGTAGTTCTTGGGGAGATCCCAATCTTTGTCATCAGGATAGCAGCAGTCCAGTCCAAAACGTGGAACAAGAATCAGTAACAGCAACCCAGCGTAACTGGTAAACACCAGACATGAATCAGCAGCAGCCGCTCGATTCGGAAACCTCAGGGCTCCGAGGAATCGGCAGGAGTCTGTAGAAGCAGCAAGAAGGCAGGACGAGCAACTCGGGGCAAGGGGAACCAATGCAAGAGCCTCGTCACCCCGTGGGGTTATGTTTATATTCTTTCAAAGCATCATGCAGCCGGGCGGCGGCGGCGGTGGCGCACGGCTTTAATCCCAGCACTTGGGAGGCAGAGGTGGATTTCTGAGTGGGAGGCCAGCCTGGTCTAGAGTGAGTTCCAGGATAGCCAGGACAATACAGAGAAACCCTGTCTCGAAAAAACAAAAAAACAAAACAAAAAAAAAACCAACAACAACAACAACAACAAAAAGCATCACGCATCTTCTCATGTGTCTGCTTCAGCAAAATATCCCATGACATCACCATCCAAAGAAACCAGGCATTTCCACTTCAGTCATCCCTCCTCTGGGACAGCTCTTCTCGGCCTTCCTAATGCTGGGACCTGTAATACAGTTCCTTGGGGGTTTTTGTTTGTTTGTTTGTTTGTTTGTTTGTTTTAAGATTTATTATATGTAAGTACACTGTAGCTGTCTTCAGACACTCCAGAAGAGGGCGTCAGATCCCATTACGGATGGTTGTGAGCCACCATGTGGTTGCTGGGATTTGAACTCAGGACCTCTGGCAGAGCAGTCAGTGCTCTTAACCGCTGAGCCATCTCTCCAGCCCCCAGTTCCTTGTTTTATGGTGACCCCTAACCATAGAATTATCCCTGCTGCCTCCCAGCCGTGACTGTGCTGCTACTGTTAGTTGGTAATGTAAGTGTCTGCGCCTTCCAGCGGTCGCAGGTGACCCGGATGAAAGGGCTGCCAGGCCACGACCGCTGCTCTAATGGATCCTCCACTCAGCATGGCCACACTGGGTCTCCGAGTCCTGGCAGACATGCATTGTGGGGGGAGGGGGACACCATACCTGTGATGATAGAGCACACAGCTAACTGACACGGGGGCAGTGTGTCCCATGCCAAACCCGCCTGTCACGAGACTGCAGGGGAAAGCATCCACTGCAGCTGCCGCTTTGGTCAGTAGCGGCTCAGGAACGGAAGAGGTGTGCATCCTGAAGGGCTAGACCACGGGATGTGGGTAGCAGCGCTCAGGGGACTGAACCTGGAGGAGGGGGACTTGGTGGAGCAGGCAGACCCAAGGTTTAAGGCAGCCTGAGGCGACTTAGGGCGTAGTAGCTAAGAGTACGTCTGCAGAAGTGCTGGGTTTGGTACCCAGACCCGACATTGTAGCTCCCATCCGCTTCTAACTCTACTCAGAGAATCCGATGCTGCTCGCCGCTGGCCTCCACGGGCACCAGGCGTGCATGTGGTCCACATGAAAGCAAAATCCCCCTGGGCTGTAGAGATGGCTCAACAGTTAGGCTGCGTCTCCAGAGATCCTGAGTTCAGTTCCCAGCACCCATATGGCAACCCACACTGTCTATAATGGTATCTTGATGCTCTCTTCTAGTGTTCTGGTACAGCGTACAAACAGAGCACCCATAAACATTAAATAATAATAATAAAAGAAAGCAAAATACCACACACATAAAATTGGGGAAAAAAAAGTTTTAGAAAGTAAAAAACAGAGCTTGTTGGGTGCCTCTCTGGCATCCCCAGGGCAAGAGGCCCTGCCTAGAATCCGCAGTAAGAGGCTGGGGCGTGGCTCAGTGGTGAGTGCTTGCCCTAACACACCCAAGGTTCTGGTCTGTTTCTTAGAATGGCCAAAACAAAAGATCACTCAGAAATCTGCTTGTCAAGAAATTGTTCCAGTCAGGCGGTGATGGTGACAACAGCGATGTCACACACCTTTAATCCCAGCCTTGGGAGACCGAGGCAGGCAGATATCCTGAGTTTAAGGCCAGCCTGGTCTACACAGCAAGTTCTAGGACAGCCAGGAGTTGTAACGTTGCTGGAGAGGTGAGGTACCCCAGCCCCAGTGGTCACCGTGACCACGTTGAGTCCTCAACCCTCCGCTCTCACATCCGTGCAGGCGAGTCTCTTGCCCCTCTCCCCTTCTGTACTCTCCTCAGAACTGGAGGAAGCCCAGCAGAGTTTGCAGAAAGCCTCTGCAAGAGGGGTGTACTGGCTATTCCTGGTTGTCAACTTGACTATATGTGGAATGAACTACAATCTAGAATTGGAAGGCTCACCTATGATCCTAATCTGGAGGCTCAGAGATATAAGTTTCTGACCTGGACTTAGCATGGAGATCTTGAAGCATGGATTCCAGTTCAAGATCATCTGGGATTAAAGGTGTGGAGATATACACCTTTAATCACAGATTATGGCTATGGATTCTAGTTCAAGATCACCTGGGATTAAAGGCGTGGATACACACACACACCTTTAATCTGGGCTACACCTTCTACTGGAGACATATATAAGGACATTGAAAGAAGGAAGACTCATTCTTCCTTGCCGGCTTGCCTCGTGGGACTGAGCAACTGCAAGATCCTTGGACTTCCATCCACAGCTGCTGCTGACTACTGTCGGGGAGTTGGACTACAGACTGTAAGTCACCTACAAATTCCCTAACTACATAGAGACTGCCCATACGATCTGTGACTCTAGAGAACCCAGACTAATACAAGGGGGCTCTAGCTAAAGCCCCAAGTCAGCACGGCTAAAGACTCTGCTCTTGACTCAGCCAAGAGCACACGTGGAACCTGCATCCCGCACACCTCACCTCTTCCTGAGGGTGAGGCATTGGCGGTGAGAGGCACAATATTTCTTATCCCTAGGAGCTTGAATTCAAGTATAAGAAAAATTCCCTCCAAAACTGTGACTCTGGGTCCCCCGGGAGTCCCGCAGAGAAACGACAGTAAAAGGCAGACCAGGCCAAGCCTGAGCAGACTGGAACTTCTCTTAGGAGTTGGCAAGAGCCGAGACCAAAGTAACAGTGAGGCCTGTGGTGTCTGCACTGCACTGGGAAGCAGTGCAAAGGTCCTGGGGCAGATCCCGGCCTGGAATTTGTGGCTAGAAAATACTGAGCGCCCAGCTGGGAAGGAGGCGACTGCTGATCCTCCTGCCGATCAGATGCCATTGGAAGATGCCAGTGAGGCCATAGGGTGGAGGGTGGGCTGATGCCGTGTGGTCTGTAGCGGAGACTGGAACTGGAAGGCGGTGTGGTAGGAAGGGGAGCTGCCGGAAGTCAGGGGTACGGCTGCATGGGAATTTGCCAGACCTAGGAACACAGTAGGGTGGGGTGTGAGGGGTGTACCTGGCCTGGCCACTGTCTTGGGAGATTTGATCTCTCAGTTTGCGGTTAAGGAAGCAGCTCTGTGGGTTCTGGAGACTACCTAGGACAGAAACGGGCCTTCAGGTGCCGAAGGAAAGGCCTCACCTCTGTAAACCCGGTGTCTGGGAGAAAACGTGCTGGCCAGAGGACTGCTCTCCGGTTCCCCCCGCTCATCACCCTGGCACCCCTCCCTCGCCACCCTCAGATGTCACCCCAAGACTTTGAATGGCACTGATGTGGTCCCCAGGTTTCCGACGCCCGAAGGCGTAAAATGGGTCGCTGTGAGTTCTGTGGTCTCTGGCCAGCTGCACCGCCACCACATGGGTGAGCTCTGCGCTCTCCTGGGCCCTGGTGTCTGGCAAAGGACCCTGTGGTGACCCCACTGCACATCTTCCCACACCAGCCTAAGGTGGCAGTTTTCAGGTGAGAATGGCTGTGTAGACTCGAGTAGGTCTGAGACGGTGAAACCAGCTGTTGGACCAGGGCTTGGCTGTGACGGGTCAAATGCTGAAGGTCCTGCAGCCTCCGAGGCAGCTTCTCCGTTTTCTGTCATACTGAAAGTAGTCAGACAGTAAACAATGGAGTCCAAGTGTGATCTCAAAACTTCATTTACAAAATCAAACAACAAACTGGAATGGGTCCTGGTTTGTGCCTGCCTGCTTTTTGCTGTGGATTCTCCTATATGGGACAGGGTCCTAAAATAGTGGTGACTTGATTAAGAGAGCATTTCTGTTTCCCTGTTACAGAGTAACAATGCTCTGTGAAGGTAACAGTGGCCTAGGTTCCTGCTAACTTGTTTTACCATTCTTCTTTGTTTTGTTTTTTAACGATTTATTTTATGTGTAGGAGTACACTGTAGCTGTCTCCAGACAGGCCAGAAGAGGGCCTCAGATCCAACTACATAGATAGTTGTGAGCCACCATGTGGTTGCTGGAAATCGAACTGGGGACCTCTGGAGGGGACAGTCAGTGCTCTTAACCACTGACCCACCTCTCTAATCTTCTTTGTTCTTTCCAGACAGGGTTTCTCTGTGTAGCCCTGTCTGTCCTGGAACTCTTTCTGTAGACCAGGCTGGCCTCAAATTCACAGAGATCCACTTGCCTTTGCCTTGAGAGTGCTGGAACTCAAGGCGTGCACCACACTGCTTGGCTGTTCTGCCCCGAACTGTGTTGATTCTGTCTTTTTTTTTTTTTTTTTTTTTTTTTTGGTTTTTGGTTTTTGATTCTGTCTTAGTGGTAAAGATTGTCGGGTCCCTATGTCGATGTTCCACTTAGGAAGAGGAAAGGGGTAGGTCTCTTTCCCAGACTTGGGGACCCCTTCCCAGGGAATTTAGTCAGAACTCCACCACAAGGCCACAGCTAGCTGCAAGGGAGTCTGGAAAAGCGTCGTGTGTGTCACTGACATTTGAGAATGGAGTCATTTCTACCACATCTACTTCACCTGTAGGCTTTTGGAACATTCCTCGGGGAGTAATAGAAGCTTAGTGGGACTCATTCCCAGGGCAAGGGACACACCCTGCTCTGCCCCTATTGACAGTGTAAGCTCTTCACGTGGCCTTTCAGGAGAGCCAAAAAAAAAAAAACAAAAAAACAAACAAACAAAAAAAAAAAAAAAAAAAAAAACAAGGTCTCCACAGGAAAGCTCAAGTGTCAGCCAAATGCAACAAAAGCAGACGGCATCTCTGTTTGATTCCAAACTAGTTCTTCTACAGGGCTGGGCCAGCCCTGCCCTTGGTGCTCTTCTTCCCACGCCCATCTGTTCCCTGGCAGTCCCCGCTCCGAAGCCAGGTCTCCCTCTTTAGATATTCTAATATGGAGGTATGGTTTTAGACACCCTTCGTCGGTTTGCCCACGCCTCCTCATTTGTGCATACAAACATATCCTCTCACTAGAATGGTACTCAAATGTAGTCAAATACGGTGTAAAGTATCAGCAGTGGGCAGTACTTTGCAAGACCATGGAGCCTCCGAGTCAGGGAAAGCTGGGATAGGTTTGGACAAGACAGGATGAGAACCACGAGCCCTACCCCCGGTAGCCCAGCTCACTCCTGTTTCTCATTCTCCAAGGGTCCGATGCCAGCCGGCAGAGCTCCAGTTCCCTGCCTCCACTCGGGCACAGAGCCTGGGCGATTTCCTCCCGCAGCCCTGGCATCCATCTGGGAAAAATTAAGTGTGATTACAGAATCTGAAGCTATTTAACTGGGAATGAGGGAGCTAGGAGTAATCGTCCCTTCTCGCTTTCTCAACACGTCTATTTATCTGATATCTCCACTCCTGGGAAGGCCCCCATGTTCTCCAAAAACTGCAGATGTGATTCTCACCTTTTCTGCCTTCCTGGTAGGATAATTCAGTGCTTCCAGGAGACCTGTGCCTAGTGTGTGGTGGGTCCCGTCACTGCAGAGAGGGTCCACATCTACTCAGACCCCCCCCCAGCATGCCCGATGGGGCCCCGGCTTCCCGGGCAATGTCCAGACCATACTCGGCTCAGTCCAAGGGTCCCAGGGGTGGTGTGGGCATCGGTGGTGCTGCCTCAGGGGAGAGGACTGGGTCTTGGTGGGTGAACAGAGTGGCTTGTGTGCCCAGACTGTGGCTGCACAGGGCTGGACAGGGCCTTGGAGGAGGGGGAAGAGCAGGCGGAGATAAAACTGAATGAAGAGCTCCCACCCCACCCCACCCCCACCCCGTCCTGCCCCTGCGGCTTTAGGCTTCAAGGTCTTCCAGTGCTCTTGCTCATACAACATAACCGGAAGCTGGGGCAGTGGCTGCACTGCAGACCCTCCAGGCAGCCTGAGGGATGCGGAGAGGCGCAGGGAAGGCCAGGAGGGATCTCCAAGACCTGTCTACGGCCTTGGAACCACAGCAGTAATCAAAACGACTGCTTTTGCCCCGCAGCGGTGGCGCACGCCTTTAATCCCAGCACTTGGGAGGCAGAGGCAGGCAGATTTCTGAGTTCGAGGCCAGCCTGGTCTACAGAGTGAGTTCCAGGACAGCCAGGGCTACACAGAGAAACCCCGTCTCAAAAAAACCAAAATAAACAAAAAACATGACTGCTTTCTGTTGGACAGCACTATATATAGGTCTGCTGTGTGTGAGTAGTGAAATGAAGAGGTGCAGCCAGTGTTAGAGCCTACTCTGCCTGCCTGACAGCGGCATGGTGATTAAGACACTGCAGGGGGGTAGAATCTTATTTCCTAGGCAAGGACAAGTCTCATCAGCCAGGAAATGGGTCCACACCATTGGAATGCTGCAATGGTGGCATTTACTGCTCCTGAGACAGTAACAAGCAGTCCTGGTATCTGGGAGTTGACACTGCCAGGCCTCTGTCTCTGTCTAGGGAGCAGACACAAGTTCACAGATCAGCAGCAAGAGGCGAGACTACAATGGGAGACAAGACGGAACCCTCCACCCCCCCAGCCCTGAGTGTGAGTGGCCAACAGAAGAGCTGCTGCTGTGTCAATCTCAGGTTCAGCCCGCCCCTCCCTCCCCCTCCCTCCTGGGTCAGACCGACGGAGCACTGTGGATTCCTTAAGTCATTGCCAGGTGTGGTGTTGCATGGTTTTAGTCCCAGCTCTTGGGAAGCAGAGACAGGTGGGCCTCTGTGAGTTCAGGGCCAGCCTGGTCTGTAGGCCAGCCAGGGCTACACATCTGACTCACAGATGTCAGAGCTCCTTGTTGCTGTCTCAGTTAATTGTAGACACTGTAGCACTGCTCCAAACTGGAGGCCTTCTCTCAGAAAAACAGGACAACAACCCCCAAAACCTAATCGTGGATGCTTCTGCTTTGTGGCAGCATTCGATCCTGACTAATAACCCTCTTCTTTGAACCCTTCCTAAGACCATAGACACGAGATCAGTTCTATAAACTCTTTGGACACTGCCTGGGTCTTTCCACATGGTATATTTTGCAATACCCAATACATTTGGTATGTGGCTAAATGGTAGAGCCCCTGCCTAGAGTCCCCCAGTGAGGGGCTGGGGGCGTGGCTCAGTGGTAGAGCCCCTGCCTACAATGCACAAGTTCTTGAGTTTGGTTACCTTTTGTCCTATTTTGTTTACTTGTGTGTGCACCATAAGCATGCCTGGTGCCCACAGAGGTCAGAAGCCCTTGAATCTCCTGTACCTGGAGCTATGTATGGTGTGAGCCAATATGCAGGTGCTGAGAACTGAACTTGAGACCTGTGTAAGAGCAACAAATGCTCTTAACTCCTGAGCTCTCTCTCTCCAGCCCCTGAATTTTGTTCTGAGCACCACCAAATTGTGTGTGTGTGTGGGAGGGGGGTGTTTCTCAAGACAGGGTTTTTCTATATAACAGTCCTGGTTGCCCTGGAACTCAGTGTAGGACAGGCTGATCTCAGATTCATGGATGCACCTTTCTCTCCGTCCCTGAGTGCCGGGATTAAAGATATGAACTGGGCCACCACCACTTGTCTTAAATACAGGGTTGGGTTTTTTGTTGTTGTTGTTCGTTTTTGTTTTTGTTGTTTTTGTTTGTTTGTGGTGGTGGTTTTATGGTTTGTTTGTTGAGACAGGGTTTCTCTGTGTAGCCCTGGCTGTCCTGGAATCACTCTGTAGACCAGGCTGGCCTCCAACGCAAGAGATCCGACGGCCTCTGCCTCCAGAGTCCTGGGATTAATGGTGTGCGCCACCACTGCACCACTGCCTGGCTTAAATACAGGGGTTTTTTTTTTTGTTGTTGTTGTTGTTGTTTGTTTTTTGTTTTTTTTTTTTGGAGACAGGGTTTCTCTGTGTGGTGCTGGCTGTCCTGGAACTCACTCTGTAGACCAGGCTGGCCTTGAACTCAGAAATCCGCCTGCCTCTGCCTCCCGAGTGCTGGGGTTACAGGTGTGCGCCACCACGCCCGGCTGGATTTGATTTTTTCGAGACAGGGTTTCTCTGTGTAGCCCTGGCTGTCCTGGAACTCACTCTGTAGACCAGGCTGGCCTCGAACTCAGAAATCCGCCTGCCTCTGCCTCCCAAGTGCTGGGATTACAGGCGTGCACCACCACCGCCCGGCTCAAATACAGGGTTTTGAAAACTGAACGGTAATCCCAACTTGTCCAAGCCAGGTGAGTGAGTGCCTTGTGGTCTGGGCCTGTGAGACACTGATACTACAGCTGCGGGAACAGTGACACGCAGCCCACCATTAGAACCGGATGAGATCATCAGAGTTCCAGTCACTCATACTTGGCAACGAATGCACCCAGTACAGAAAACATTCAGCTAGGGGCACTGCAGTTATAAAGTAAATGTTATAATTTAAATTAAATTTCATTAAAGCCACGTTTCCCCCTTTTCTACAGCTAATTCCATAACTGCCCCTTGGAAGTGAGGTGTGATGCCCCGTTTGGTGTGTTTATAAAGACAAGATTTGTCTCTGTAGCCCTGGATGTCCTGGAACTTGCTCTGTAGAGCAGGCTGGCTTCAGCCCCAGTGAATAGCCTGACTCTGCCTCTCGAGCGCTGGGATTGAAGGTCTGCTACCAGCACGGCCTGCGTTGCACCCGTTACGGGAAACTCAAGCGCCGTCATATTGAAAGTCTAGAGGACAAGTGGCACAAGAACCCTGGGGACTCATTGCGGTCACAATGTCACACCCCACAACCCAAGCCTCGCCTGGCAGCCCATTATTCATGTCCTGCTTCTGTTTGTGTGCTCAAGTCACATCATTCTGATCGTGAGAGGAGGGCATTCCTGGCAGGTAGCTAGAGGTCACTGCAGCCACCTTCAGCAGGGCGGGGCGTTGAGATACGGAGGTCCCTTTGGTGTCACTCCTGCACCAGAGGTCGCCTCCTGAGCTGTCCCGACTCCATCCCTTGGGAGAAGCCTGCCCTCTACAGTCAGTCTTTTCAGGCCGATGTTTCCATAAGAAAAAAAAAAAAAAAAAGTGGCGAGGCTACCCGTGCATCACCAAGTATAATGGGCCTCGCTTTATTATTATTATATTATTATTATTATTATTATTATTATTATTATTTTGACACTCAATGAACTCCAGTCACACTCTCACTAGAAAAGCTTCAGCCGTCTCCTATGGGAGACACCTCGGTCTTCAAGTCCCCGGTGATCTCATCTTCGCGAAACCGAACTCCCTCCAAGGAGGCACCCTTGGTCTTTCGTACCAGCCTCATTCTAGTTCCTCACGCGACAACCCTAACCCTGACCTCCACACAAGCAGCGGTGCTCGCACTTGAGGCCGCCTTCCCCCAGGACTCTCCCTTCTCTGACACTGATTCCTGTTTCACCCGTAGTCGCCGCCGCCCAGGCTCACTAGCTCCTTTCTGGATCTCGCTGCTCCCATGCACACCGCCTTCTGCTCTCACAGTTCCTGACGGTCGCTGTGGCCTCTAGCTTTCCTCCTCGCAGAAGGCTGCCCCTTAGCTGCGCCTGACAGTCGGTCGCCACAGCTCTGCCCCCGGAGGAGAGCGGGATAGTCCCCCCACCCCACTCCACCCCCCACCCCCGGCTCCAGACTCCAGTGATCTCCGGGTCCTGCTGCCCCACCATTGTCTCCGAGCCAGGTTCAAGGTTGCAGTCCGGCAGTAATACAGTCACCGCAGCCAAGAACTCGGAAGGGCAAGTGGAGAGGTCCTTTTTTGTACTGGAGTACGTGATGATGACGTTGTTGTGTGCTCCGTACAACGCTAAGCTTACTGCCTGGGCGCATCGCTTCCTGTCCCGGTTTGCCGTACAAGCCTTAACTTACTGCGCAGGCGCATTGGTTGCTGGTCGCGGTAGGGCGCCGCCCCAAAACTTTCTGCGCACGCGCATGGGTTTTATTGTGCCTTTTTCCCAAACAGCCTTAGCTAGAAAGAAAGGGCTGCCAAAATTTCTGTGTCTCCGCAGTGGCACTCCAAGACACACCTGGTCTTCGAAGGAATGACGTCAGTGTAGAGCCACCTGAAGGAGTCCGGATGTCTCTAAATCCGGACACTCCTGCCCCTCCAGCCTCCGTCAGCTGGTCTTAAGGGGCTGGGCTTCGGGGCTCTCCAGGCGTGCCACCTCTCTGCTAGGTTGGTGATTTGGAACGGGGAGGGGAAAGGCCATTCTCGAGTTCCGGAGAGATTGGCAGTCAGGTTTTGGAGGCTTTTGTTTGTTTGTTTTCGTTTGTTTGTTTTTCTTTTTTAAAAAAAATAGAGAAATGCGTCCGGGTGGAGAATGGGCATATACCTGGGTCTCCAGGGAATAGGCCCTGGGGGGTGGCTTTCTAAGTCTTAAGGAGTGACACTGGAGAACGGAAGAAGAGGACAGGCTGGGGGGCTGAAGCCTGGATCCACAGTGAAGCAGTTAGGAAAGGGAGTTGACAGGTGTGGGGGAGCACGCCTTTAATCTCAGCACTCTGGGAGCCAGAGGCGAGAGGATCGAACTCTTAAACGTCAGGCCAGCCTGGTCTACACAATGAGTTCTACACAGCGAGACGCTGTCTTAGAAAAAAGAAGCAAACAAAAAGTCTTACGTGCTCCCTGACCGATTTCTTTCCCCGCCTCTTGCTTTCCAGCTATGCCTCTGCCTCAGGGTGACGTGACTGCCTTATTCCTGGGGCCTCCCGGCTCCGGAAAGTCTGCCCTGATCGGCGAGTTGTGCGGTAAGAATGTGGACACGGTAGAGATTCCCGATGGACGGCCGGACTCTGGAGTCCCCAGCCTGAGAGCTGCGGCTCCGGGCCTCTTCCTGGGTGAGCTGAGCTGCCCACCCGCAGCTCCCGGGCCCTGGGCGGCGGAGGCCAACTTGCTGGTATTGGTGCTACCAGGATCTGAGGGGAGCGAGCAGCCCTTGACCCCAGCTCTGGGTGAGGCGGCGCGGGCCGCCCTGGCCAGAGGAACCCCGCTGCTGGCTGTACGGAATCTGCGCCCTGGAGATTCCCAGAACGCAGCTCAGGCCCGGGATGAGACTGCGGCCTTGCTGGACAGTGCTGGGTTAGGAGCTACGCCTCTCTTCGTGCTGCCGGCGGATTGCAGCAGCAGTGACCGCTGCGAGGAGCTCGAGCGCCTGCAGGTGGTGCTGCGGACCCAGGCGGAGGCGCTGCAGAGGTGAGGGGTTGGCCTAGGTCCATCTCAGCTAATGAGCTCTTTAAGGTTCTAGCCCTGTTCCTAGAGCGTTAGACGCAAGCCTTTACTGGCTGTCCATTCGTCCATACCCTACTAATTTGCTTAGGACAGTACCCCACCACCACGACGCCCATGAGCACAGATTTTTGAGATCAGGGAGACTGCCATAAACAAGGATGGCTTTTCTCTCATTTAAAGCCTGCTCTGTCAAGGGTCAGGTGGAGGGCCCGCCACAAAGGTCCTATTTCACGAAAGCGCTCTGACATCACCAGCCCCCTCTCTGGTGAGAATTTGAGAAGCCCAGATATATATGCAGATACTTGTGTCAGACAAGATGCTGGACTCCGTCTCTCTGTGACATCTGGGATCCCTCGGGAGCGTTCCCACCCTCTCTTGGTTCTCAAGTGCCCCCCCCCATCGGTCCTTGTTCTAGCCCCTAGCATTAAGGAGCTTTATTTCCGGTTGCTCGCCCCAGTCCTCCGTTCCCCATGCCCTCCCTCTCCAGTCTGTGCTGCCTGCTGGCTCACTCCACTGGCCCCCTCCCCACCTGCCAGCCGGTCTCATTTCCTGGTTCTCGAAATGCGGCCTAGGAAGGGGCTGCCTCAGTCGGACAGCTGCCTCTCTGTGTTTGCTTAACCTCCCCGGAGCACCAGAACTAGATGGGATCTCTCCTCAGAATTTCCATTATGTCCTTGCCTTCCCCTAAGCCTCACTCCATAGGAATCGTGTCCTTCCCATCACTGGAAAAGCTCAGACCCCGGGGGGGCTGTATCAGAGGAAAGTCCGGACGGGATCCTCATCCTAGTTTCTGTTGGAAACCTGACCCTAAGTTAGTTTACCTGCGGGATCCAGACCTCTGGGTAGTTTAAGCTCTTTTTTGTTTTGTTTTGTTTTGTTTTGTTTTGTTTTGTTTTTCAGAGACAGGGTTTCTCTGTATAGTCCTGGCTGTCCTGGAACTCACTCTGTAGATCAGGCTGGCCTCGAACTCAGAAATCCGCCTGCCTCTGCCTCCCAAGTGCTGGGATTACAGGCGTGCACCACCACCGCCCCGCTAAGCTCTTCTCTTAACTCTCTTAACCTTATGGCCTCACCCACCTGGTTTCTTTCTTCTTTTTCTTTCTTTCTCTCTTTCTTTCTTTCTTTCCTTCCTTGTTTCTTTCTTTTTTGTTTGTTTTTGTTTTTTGTTTTTCGAGACGGGGTTTCTCTGTATTTCCGGCTGCCCTGGAAATGACCCGGTACACCAGGCTGGCCTTGAACTCAGAGATCTGCCTGCCTTTGCCACCCTAGTGCTGAGATTAAAGGCGTGTGCCACCAAGGCCAGCTAGGCCTTTTTTGCTATATGCTTTAGTTCCCTGCGTCAGTTCCTGAGATTCAGAACGTTTCTCCTCCCCTCCGCCCCCCAGAATTGCTCGCTCGGCGCAGCTTTTCCTGCTTTTAGAGCTCTGCTGCCTCTGACCGTTTGCCCACCACCCTCTCTCCCAACTCTCGCAGGCTCCTGCCCCCTGCCCAGGATGGCTTCGAGGTGCTGGGCGCAGCAGAGCTGGAAGCTGTTCGTGAGGCCTTCGAGACCGGTGGCCTGGAGGCGGCGCTGTCGTGGGTGCGCGCTGGCCTGGAGCGCCTGGGCAGCGCACGACTGGACTTGGCGGTGGCCGGCACCACCAACGTAGGCCTTGTGCTGGACATGCTGCTGGGGATGGATCCTGGAGACCCGGGTGCTGCGCCTGCCTCGCCACCCACTGGGCCCACCCCTTATCCTGCTCCAGAGCGCCCCAACGTAGTGCTCTGGACCGTTCCCCTGGGCCCCACGGCCACATCCGCTGCCGTCACCCCTCACCCGACCCACTACGATGCCCTGATCCTCGTCACCTCTGGGGCTCCCACGGAGGAGAACTGGGCCCAGGTCCGCTCATTGGTATCTCCAGATGCTCCACTGGTCGGTGTGCGCATGGACGGCCAGGGCGAAGATCCACCCGAGGTTCTGGAAGAAGAAAAGGCCCCGAATGCAAGCGACGGGGACACGGGAGATGCACGCAGCGAAGGAAAGAAAGCTGGCATCGGGGACTCGGGGTGCACTGCCGCTCGGAGCCCGGAGGATGAGCTCTGGGAAGTGCTGGAGGAGGCGCCTCCGCCCGTGTTCCCGCTGCGGCCGGGCGGTCTGCCGGGCCTGGGGAGCTGGCTGCAGCGCGCACTGCCCACAGCCCAGGCCGGAGCGCTGCTGCTGGCGCTGCCACCCGCAAGTCCCCGGGCGGCGCGGAGGAAGGCGGCAGCGCTGCGGGCAGGGGCGTGGAGGCCAGCCCTGCTGGCTAGCCTGGCGGCGGCCGCCGCTCCAGTACCGGGGCTGGGCTGGGCTTGCGATGTGGCGCTTCTCCGGGGACAGCTGGCCGAGTGGAGGCGCGCGCTAGGCCTCGAGCCCGCGGCCGTGGCACGACGTGAGCGCGCCTTGGGCCTGGCTCCTGGAGTGCTGGCCACGCGCACGCGCTTCCCCGGCCCGGTGACGCGAGCCGAGGTAGAGGCCAGGCTGGGGTCCTGGGCCGGGGAGGGCACGGCGGGAGGTGCGGCATTGGGCGCGCTCTCCTTCCTATGGCCCGCGGGTGGTGCCGCGGCAACTGGTGGGCTGGGTTACCGCGCTGCGCACGGCGTGCTGCTGCAAGCCCTAGATGAGATGCTGGCTGATGCTGAGGCGGTGCTGGGACCCCCAGAGCCCAACCAGTGAGGGGTGCGGTGGGGCTTGGGGTATCTGGTGACTTGGTTCTGGGCCCTACAGCCTCTGAAATTAAGAGTGAAGTTTTGTTACTCAAACCCGGAGACTTGAAGGAGACTGAGACATGCAGTCGCCCGATTTCCTAGGTTCTGAGTGGGAGTAGGGTCTATGCACCAGAAGCCTGTCATCCAGATACCAATGCAGTAAAGGGAGTTGGGGGCCTGGGACTCTTAGAAACGGGAGCCTCTTGGCGCCCAGCTGACTCGTGGTCGTGGATCTCTGGAAGCCTTGATCCCCGCCTGCCTGTGAGTGAACCTGTCGCCTCCGAGGACCTGGCGCTGCAGGGTGTTAGAACCCTTGGAGCGCTGGGTCCCAAAAGGAAACCGAATATAAGTTGCCCGATGAAAGAACAGATTCGCGGGAGCTGTTGAGAGTCTTAGAAAAAGACTGGCTCCTAAGAAGGCTCTGGAGATTGGTTGTCATTTCTTGGGAGGTGGAAAGCCCTGTGGATACCAGGGGCCTGCTGGAGACCCGTTGGTCTCTTGGAGTGTGGAAGATTGCCTGCCATTTACTCTCCAAGGCTTTGGTATAGACAATACCGTCCCATAAGGGACAGGGGATGGTTTGGGTAAGGTAGTCTTCTGATGGCCAGAGCCTAGGCATGGGGCCTTTGGGGTCTAGAAGAATAGAAACCCACACTTGGAAAAAGTCTCTGACAAACTGGGATCCCGGCAGCTGCCTCTCTGAGTTTCACTGGGAAGGGGTGTGGCCACCCCCATTTTATAGGTGCTGGGTGATTCCGGGCCTCCGGCACCTGTGCTGTTTCGCTTTAGTTTGTCACTGGTTTCTTCTGTCGTCCTGGACCCTAACCCTGAGCCTCAGAGCATTGTGCCCCTGCTGCTGCAGTCCGTGGCTTTCTGCATGACCTCCTCCGATTTCTCCAGGACACCCGCTGCTGGTGCACACAGGATGCTGCCATGAGCGAGGGTTCCCCCCACAGGATAGCTGGGTAGGCCTTTGAGGCTGTGGGAAAGTGCCGGGCGGGAGGCAGAGGCAGAAACCACAGCGCTGTCAGCTTTGTGCGGGTGGGAAGAGCCATTTGATACAGAAAAGAAGGCCGTGGTGGACAGGACCACCGGGTCAGGGGTGCAGGCCAGAGGCTCACAGCACAGCAGGGCCGTGTGTGGCCTGGCCCCGCCTCTTCCGCATTCCCAGCCCATCTCCAGGGAGCCTGATTTGTTGTTCTGACGCTCAGGTCCCTCCTTGGGACTTGTGCGTTTTTTCTGGTTGTCTATGGGACACTCTGCCTCTCCGTCTTTTTTTTGACATAGGGTCCTCATCTGTCAGGTCTCCCCCAAATGGCTCTGTGATCACCCAAAGTAGCTCGCGTTGATCCTGGCCACTCGATCGTCCCAGTCGCGGACGATGCTATCCATGGCTTCATTCACTCTCACATTTGCCTGCTCATTGGCTCTTGCCCCTTGCCTGCCTTTCTCTTGGGTGTGCCCTAGCACCCAGAGCAGTGCCTGACACACGGTAGGTGCCTAGTATTGATTATCTTAGTTGATTGATTATTGGCACGTGGCCTGGAACTCAGGTTGTCGGTAATCTTGTTACAAAAAGGGTCAAGCTAGGGAGAAGCGAGCACGTGGCGGGGAGCGGACGGAAGCAGCTTGGCCGCTGTCACCACGTGAACAGGGGCCGCGTGTTTTCACCTGGTAGATGAAAGGACTGGATGGGAACCATAAGAGCTTCCGAGGGCTGATAATCGGAGGCCTGCATCGCTGGGCTTCTCTCCCATCTAAACCAGCGCTCTCATCTCTGACGCCATCCGCCCAACGGAAGAAGGCACCTGATTTGGCTGTTCCTGCCTGTAATCCCCCCCACCTCAGGTTGACACAGGAGAATTTGAAATTTAAGGCAGTCTCAGTGACAGAATTACAGGCCCATAAGCTACATGCCTGATCCCACTAGAGTCTAGACGGGTCTTGAACGCCACATGGTCCAATCCCAGCATCGTCTCATTCCCTGTTCTGCCCATCGTCACCCAGCCTGATACTAAGTCCTGACGCTTGAGTTGGCCAGCTCCGGCCCTGCCTCAGCCGCCCCAGGGCCGGGATTATGGCTCTAAACCACAGCCCCTGGCTCCCATGTTAAAGCTCTTCCGGTTAGCCTGACATTCTTTTCACCAAATCCTCAGAACCGATGTGTTCCTTACACCTGCGCACACCTCAGATCACGTGATACTCCCAATTGGAAATACTTGAATTGACAGATGGAGGGCCCAATTCACATGACCATGTTTCAATTATATTGATAGGTTCCTTCCCCCCCCCCCCCCAATAATAGGGTTTCAATCAGTGCCTCACGTATTAAAGTCAAACACTCTGCTGGAACCGTCCCTAGCCCTGGGCTGGAGACTGCAGGTAGGGTTCTGGGCAGGGGCTCTACCCCTGAGCCACGCCCCCAGCCCCTCCCTGGGGGGATCCTAGGCAGGGGCTCTACCACTGAGCCACACCCCCAGCCCCTCCCTGGGGGATTCTAGGCAGGGGCTCTACCACTGAGCCACGCCCCCAGTCCCTCACTGGGGGACTCTAGGCAGGGGCTCTACCACTGAGCCACGCCCCTAGTCCCTCACTGGGGGATTCTAGGCAGGGGCTCTACCGCTGAGCCACACTCCCAGCCCCTCACTGGGGGAGTCTAGGCAGGGGTTCTACCACTGAGCTATGTCCATATTTCAAGACAAGGTCACACTAAGTTGCCCGGGCTGCTTTTGAACTCACTATTCCAGACAGGCCTTGAATTTGGGATTTTTCTCTCAGCCTCCCAAGTAACTGGAATCACAGGCCTACCTCACCTCCCAGCCTAATAGTTTCCCCAAACCTGCGATGTTCCAGTGGACCAAGTACAAACAGAATCAGAGATTGATTTTTTTTTCTCTCTCTCTCAGTTGTATTACCCACATATTTGGCTCCTAGTTCAGCAATCCAGTCCGTTGTGGGAAAGTCATCGCGGCAGGAGAGAGAGCCAGGTAGACACGGCAGCCACATTTGGGAAGCCGAGAAATCGCTCTCTCCTTTGTCTTCACCCCAGGACCCCAGCTCTGTGGTAGAATAGTGCCTCAAACAGTAAGGTGACCTCGCTTCACTTAGCGCAGTCTACACGCTCCTCCACAGCCACGTTCAGGGCGAATGTGAACTCTGCCAGTTAATACCATCACAGGCAGCAGGCCACTGAGAATCACCTGAGTCACACACGCACGTGGCTAAGCATGCTCACACACACCCAGCTCACCGGTACCGCAGCCCCTCCTAAGAAGCATGGAGCTCAAATGTCACCCCCTGCTGCCTGGGACCCACCTCCCTTGGTCCAGCGACAGTAACAGCCAAGTTGGTCTTCGGTGGCTTCCTATTAGTGCCCTGCGCTCTCTAACCACCCTGGTCCTTTGACTTCTTTTTGGTATTTTGGTATAGCCTAGGCTTGCCTTCAACTCGGTCTGCAGCGGGCGGTGCACCTGCCCCCACCTCTCCAGGGCCAGGACGGCGGGCGTGTGGCACGACGCCCCGCTCTGACCGTGTCTTGCTTTGGTGCCGCCTGGCGCGCCTGGTCTGTGCTTGGCTGCTCTCCCTCCTCCTTGAGGCAGATGCACCGGAAGAGCACATCGGAGCCATCCTGTGTGTTCTGGGCGGCTCCGGAAACTCGCCCCGGCACTTGCGTGTTCTGTGATTCCTTGCCCGTTTTTGTTTTGTTACTTGGAGATAGAGGATCCGGGCCGTCTCAAACGCTTGACGCCAGGTGCTCCTCCTGTCCCAGCCTCTCCTTGTCGCGGATTACAGGTAGAGGTGACTGCCTTTTAAATTATCACCCCTTACACACACACACACACACACAGACACACACACACGAGATAGGGCCTTACTCTATAGCTCTAACATGCCTGGGCGTCTGAGGAGCCGGGGTTACCGGTGTAAATGACTACATATGCTGCCTTTTGTTAGGAATTTTAGGCTTTTCCAGAACATAAGTAAATCTAAGACTGAGGCCTCTGGAAGCCTCCAAATAGGAAAGGTTCCGTCTCCCTCCTCACAGGCCACCGGCTGCCAGCAGGGTGCTCCCATGAGGCACCTCAGGTCTAGAAGAGCCTGGACAGAATAATTCTGGGAAATGTTAGTCCTCCGTGCTGGAATTGCAGCTGCACAATCTTGGTGTTGCCCTTGAAGGAAGAGCAGGTTTCAGAAGTTGGTGAATGAATGAGGTGCCCTCCGCTTGAGTTCCACACTTCCAGCTCCTGGAGGCCCTGTCTATTGGAATGTGGGGACAAATCTGTCTCGTCAACCTGTGGTGTGTTTTGGACAAATGAATAAAAGGGTAGAAATACTAACGTGTGTCTTTATTAATTGTAAGCGTCTGTGTGTGGGATGCGGCTTTCACCTGCTGAGCAATCTCCTCAGCTAGTCAAGCTGGTGATCTTCGAATGCTTCTGAGTCTGTGGTGGCCAAGCTGCTGAACTCTTGAGTCAGCGAGACCCACGGTCCCCCCTTCAGCCTCTCCGTAGACAAGCACTCGGATGTGCTCTCTCAGCCTGACTCTGGATTTTCGTCTCGGGGATCCCAGCAAATGTGATGCGATCAGAGGCTTCAACAGAGCTCGGCCACCCTTGGGCTCCCTGCCATCGCTGCCACGCTGAAAAGCCTGCTAGGCTAAGGGTTGGGGATGAGTTCTCTTAGAGTCCCCCAGTGAGGGGCTGGGGGCGTGGCTCGGTGGTAGAGCCCCCGCCTAGAATCCCCCAATGAGGGGCTGGGGGCGTGGCTCAGTGGTAGAGCCCCTGCCTAGAATCCCCCAGTGAGGGACTGGGGGCGTGGCTCAGGGGTAGAGCCCCTGCCTAGAATCCCCCAATGAAGGGCTGGGGGCGTGGCTCAGTGGTAGAGCCCCTGCCTAGAATCCCCCAGTGAGGGGCTGGGGTCGTGGCTCGGTGGTATAGCCCCTGCCTAGAATACTCAAGGCTCTAGGTCTATCCCCACTACTGACACAAAGTTGATTGAAGCTTTAGGTACGTAGCCTGGGCTATGTTTAAATTCATCCTCCTCCTCCTGCCTCAGCCTCCCAAGCATTGGATTTACAGCTACGCTACATTCTTCTAACATCTAAACTCTGAGCCACGCAATGGTGGTGTACTCTGGAGGCAGAGGTGGCTGGATCTCTGCATTCAAGGCCAGCCTGGTCTACAGAGTGAGTTCCAGGACAGCCAGGGCTACACAGAGAAACCCTGTCTCAAAAAAAAGAAGGAAGAGGAGGAAGAGGAAGAGGAGGAGGAAGAAGAAGAAGAAGAAGAAAAAGAAAAGAAAAGAAACCCCTAAAACAACAGAACAACCCCCCAACTCTGTTACTTTTAAGCTGTGCAATCTTCAAGCTGTGCAATCTTCAAATTGATATATCCCCCAACCCCCATCACCAGCCCCTTCCCCACCCCCTTGCCCCAAGACTCATCTCAAGGACTTGAATGCTAGTGAGTGCCTGTCGCAGTCACCAAGCACATAGAATGAGAGGCAGCCTCTCAGAGGCCAAGGTGCCCAGCTGGCCTTCCGACTGGGGGAGGAACCTACTTCTGGTTAGGTGTGGCCATGTGACTAGCTCTGTCCCTGGAACTGAGGGCGTTGAGTCACTTCTGGGTCACACAGTGGCTAATCACACAGGTGAGGCATTTCTAGGCACTTCCCTTTGGCACAGGCATTGGCTGAGCCATACCTGGAGTGAGCAGAAACCCGCTTTGGAGAATGCTGAACTCGTAGAGCAGAAGCGCGCACCAGCCTTTTGTGAATGGGTGCTCATTCAGCAAACACACACCCCGCTCTCAGTGAAACTCCCATGTTGATGTTGGCTTTGGCCTTCTGACTCACCTTAGTCCATGGCGTGTTACCAGCTCTGCCCCAACAGCAACGATAACAAACACCCAATATGGACTTGGCTTTCATGCTGTGCCGGGAAGCCGCTGGCACAGAGGATTTGTGGAAATCCATGGGGAGGGAGTACTGGATCAAACCAGCCAGGAGAGCTATCCCAGGCAAGCTATGGGCCCTTAGAAACAAGATTGCTTGTCTTACATCTCAGCGTGGGGATTATTTGTTACAGGGTATTATTGCTGCACTGGCTGACTCATACACCTCTGCTGTTTTCAACCCCGAGATTAGGAAGTTGTTACTGTAGCAGAATGTATCCAGCGCAGATTGCTGTCAACATTAGCACCTGCCAGCTAATGGCCTCTCTGTAAGTGGCAGCTGTCACAATGATTGGTATTTACTGAGACATACTCTCTGAAGAAGTGCCATTCTTTTAAAAGCGGCACCCACTGCTCTACCTGCTTTCAAAGGAGTGTTTTCCCCGTCATATGTTTTCCCCGTCATACAAGTTCTCACTGTTCATAGCCACACGGTACCGGCATGGACACTGGGATGAGGCAGGAGAGGTGACCAGAGCTCACATCAGGACCCTCACCCATCCTAGCGGTTTGACTGAAGACCTCAGTTTTTCCACCTGTAAGGTGGGATAATAACAATTTCATCTGGGCGGGGCTGTTCACAGCTGTAATCGCAGTCTTCCCAGAGAGCTCACCTTGAGTTTGACGCTGTCTCAAATGACAACAGCAAACTAACAAATCAATCTCTTGCAACTGTGATCGTGAAATGACTAGAAAATATAAAATACTTAGCAGGGTGCCCCTTAATATAAAGTAGGGGCTGCTTGATTTTCTTTTCGCCTTTCTTTATAAAAGGGCAAGAGTCCAGGGTGACAGCCCCCCTCCACCCCTGACACTTTTTTTTTAGATTTATTTATTTTATGTATGTGAGTACACTGTAGCTGTACAGATGGTTGTGAGCCATCATGTGGTTGCTGGGAATTGAACTCAGGACCTCTGCTCGCTCCGGCCCCACTCACTCCAGCCCCGCTCACTCTGGCCCAAAGATTTATTTATTATTATATGTGAGTACACTGTAGCTGTCTTTAGACACACCAGAAGAGGGCATGCGATCTCATTATGGATGGTGTGAGCCGCCATGTGGTTGCTGGGATTTGAACTCAGAACCTTCAGAAGAGCAGTCAGTGCTCTAACCGCTGAGCCATCTCACTAATCCCTAAGAGCTTCTTCCTCTATCCCTCCAGTCCTCTTTCTCTTTCTTCTTTACTAAGTCTCACTGTGTGGCTCTGGCTGGCCTAGAACTCACAGAGATCCGTCTGCCCCTGCCTCCCGAGTGCTGGGACTAAAAGCACACGCCATCAGGCCTGACACACACTGGGAGGAAGGCGAGAGCTATTATGCCTGGTTGTTTTTGTCCTGTTTGTTTTTGAGACAGGGTCTGGCTATGCAGCCTCGGTTCAGGCTGGTTCTGAACTCATGATCCTCCTACCTCAGCCTCAGTCTATGCTACCACATAGGGACTCTCTCCTCTTTGAATCAGGGGAAGGGGTCAGAAAAGAACACTGAGACCCGTGCCGTTTACAACCCACCTTCCCAAGATGCATCTGGTCACAAGGACTAAGGTTTGTACTGTCGCTCTGTTTTAATTTACAGGCAGCTGCAGAGCTGCCGGGCTCCTCCATTACATATTTCTGGGCTCGTCACTCTCCCCTGCCAGGAGGGTAAGGGGCTGGAAGGCAGTCTGCCCGGCGCAGGGAGTAGAGGTAGTAGGCTGAAGGCACCTCAGCTCCTGCCTTCGTGTGGCAGGCGCTCTCTGTAGCACAGCCCCTCGTGGCAAATTTCGTGTTGATAATACCTGCGATGACATTTCAGAATGGAGTCAACTTCTGCATGGCCCAGAAGTCTCTCTCTCTCTCTCTCTCACACACACACACACACACATCATCATCATCATCATCATCATCATCATCATCATCCGCTACTCTGGAATTTCCTCATCACCCCGTAGTGGGAACGTGTGGATCTCTATTTCTGAGACACCCCCTCCCCCGACCAACGTCTAAGCACCGCTCACCAGCCTGCACGTTGCCGGCGAAATAGATGCAGTGCGTCTCGCGGCCCACGCAGCGGGCTGCCTGGGTTCCTGGGCAGGTCTCCTGGAAGGGCGCGATGCAGGAGGGACACATCAGGCCGTTCTCTGTCCGATTGTTCGGGGGAGCTGTGAAGAGAGATGTTGCAGAGAGCAGGTTGGAAGGCTTGTTACCCCAACACCCTCTGACCCCTGGGGGTGAGGCCCGAGTTGGTAGAGTTTGCAGGTAAGGAAACAGGCCCAGAAGCAGTCAGGGGCGCGCCAGACGTCACGGGACGGGCACACTGCTTCGCAGGTGGTACTTACGGAGCACAGCGCCACTGTTGCAACCGTCGCTCTGACAGCAGTGGGCGTTGGACACCATGTAGTCGTTGGGACTCATGGTGGTCGACACGAAGCCCGAGTAGCAGTCTTTGAACCTCATGCAGGCCTTGAAGGTGTTCACTGACTTTCGTCCCTCTGCAGAGTAGGGGGCAGGAGTGGAGGCAAGGTGGAGCTGTCAATCCCTCCCTCGCCAGCCCTCCCCAGCCCTCCCCAGCCCTCCCCAGCCCTCTCCAGCCCTCCCCAGCCCTCTCCAGATCACCATGGCTTCCTTGGGCATCTGCACTCACATGCGCATGCAAACATATAAGCATATACGCGTATACATACATTAAAACAAGCTTTTGAGTCAGGGTCTCACTGTATAGCTCTGGCTGTCCTGTAACTCTCTGTAGACCAGGCTGGCCTTGAACTCAGAGAGAACCGCCTGCTTCTGCCTCCTGGGTGCTAGGATTAGAGGCGTGCGCCACCACACTTGGCTAAAATCAGTAAAACTTAAAATGTGTGTATGACTTCAGGCCCGGAAGCACTCCTTGGCCTCCTGGTTAGCACCGTGAGTTCTACCGGCACTGGGTGTAACCTGTCAGTCCCAGTCCGTGTGCTCTCTCCTAACAGAAAGGGTCCACAAGTTGAGTATGCCAGGAAGGCTGTGGGAACAACAGTAAGCCATTGGGGTGAGATATGGGGACGCCATTGTGACTGGGGTAGGAAAGCTAGCCCTTCCTCTAAAGCTTATGAAGAAGGCTCCAGTAAACACACTTTTCACATTGATTGATTGATTGATTGATTGGCATGTTGGGATGGCGGGAGCAGGTCTGTGGGCGGATGCTTGCTTGTTAGCAGACATCTCAAGAGGAGAATTGTCCGACTTGAGGTCTAACCTTGGCTATAACAGCCCTCTGAAACACCTTGCTGTCAGCGTGGTTGTGCACGCGCTTGCACACGCTACGGTGCAGTTGGAACTGTGGGCTCCGGCTTCCTGCTAGGACCTTACGGTTCACACCACGATGCACAGCTCCATGTGCCTGACCCACTGGGTGCTTCATTATTGGGGCTGGGCCACAGGCAAAGGCAGGCAAGCTTCGAGCACAGAAATCGAGGCGCATCGGGCGAGAGAAACGACGACTTGCGGCAATGTCGTTAAAGAAGTTGGGAAGAATCGTTTACGTGGTACACGGTGAAGCTGAGGGAAACGCTCTTGAGCAAGAGCTCAGCTTGCTGAATGGGTTAAAGGAAGACATGGGGGCCGGAGAGATGGCTCAGCAGTTAAGAGCACAGACTGCTCTTCCAGAGGTCCTGAGTTCAAATCCCTGCAACCACATGGAGGCTCACAACCACCTGTAATGGGATCTGGTGCCCCCTTCCTGTGTGTCTGAAGACAGCTACAATGTACTTACATATAATCAATCAATCAATTAATCAATCAGTCAATCTTGAGCCAGGCGTGGTGGCACACGCCTGTAATCCCAGCACTTGGGAGGCAGAGGCAGGCAGATTTCTGAGTTCAAGGCCAGCCTGGTCTACAGAGTGAGTTCCAGGACAGCCAGGGCTACAGAGAGAAACCCTGTCTCTAAAAACCAAAAAAAAAAAAAAAAAAAAAAAAAAAAAAAATCAATCAATCTTATAAAGGAAGACATGGACTCCCCAAAGTCATAAGGAGGGGGACACAGGGACAAGCTGAGGCACCTCGTCCCCTGAGACTGTGAATTGTATGTGACTTATGAGCCGAATCAAAAGACAAAGTCCATGCAGGGCACATGAGCCCCAGCATGGTACGAGGCCAACTCTCGGGGTCAGTTCTTTCTGTCACCTTGTGAAACTCAGACCCTCCACACCAGGGCCTCCACCTGCTGAGCCATCTTGCTGGCCCCCTAGCATCTCAGAAAGGCCACACCCACAATCTGCCTTAGTGCTTGGTGGCTTGGAGGTAGCCGGCCCCTCCTTGCCTGACCCGGCTCCGCCCATTCCTCCCGATCCCCCGTGGCTGAGCACACAAGTCCTTCCCAAGCCACCAAAGGCCACCCCCCTGGCCTCTTCCTCCCTTCATGATAGTGTGCCTCCCCTCCCCTGTTGTTTCTTCCAATAAAATCCAAGCTGCTTGCCTCCCTCTGGCTTACAGCAGTCAAACCCCACACCCTTCCCCGGTCACCCTCACTGACACAGCTGTCCTACTGTGTGTAGGACAGTCCCACCTTCTGTTCACACCTCAAAGAGGACCTGGAACTGGAGAGGTGGCTCAGTGGTTAAGAGCACTGGCTGCTCTTCCTGGATGACCAGGTTCAGTTCCCAACTCCCAGTGTGAGTTGAAGCTCACAATGTCTGTAACTCCGTTCTAGGGGATCTGATGCCCTCATACCAATGCGCATAAGATAACTCATCATTAAAATTAATTATTATAAAGGTAACCTTCAGGACTGTAATCACACACACACACACACACACACATGCACTTTTAGTATTAAAAAGGCCAGGGCAAAGGCGTGACCTTCCTTTGTCCCCCTCTCAGCTGGGAACCACCCGTCCTATAACTAAGGCTCTCTCTTTCCACTGAGAATGGACATCCACCCCAGTCTCCCTTATTCAATGATCATCTCTGAGGTCTGCGGCGCTCTCTTTGGTTTAGACCAGGCTCTCCTGATGAACTCCTTGGCCTCCCCGCTCTCCTCCTCTCATCCCACCCCTCCACACCTCTTCTTTGCTCTCTCTCTCTCCTCCCCTTCTCTCCTCTCCTCCTCTCCTTTTCCCTCCCTTTCCCTTTCTTTCTTCAACCTTCCTTCTTCCTCCCTCCACCTCTCCCTTCCTCCTCTCCCTCCCCATATCTTCCCCTTCCCCTCTCCTCTCCCTCTCCCTTTTTCTTCCCCTTCCTCCTCCTCCTCTTCCCTCTCTACCTCCTCACTCTCCCCCCCCTTTTTTTTTGTTTTTTGTTTTTTTTCGAGACAGGGTTTCTCTGTGTAGCCCCGGCTGTCCTGGAACTCACTCTGTAGACCAGGCTGGCCTCGAATTCAGAAATCCGCCTGCCTCTGCCTCCCAAGTGCTGGGATTACAGGCGTGCGCCACCACCACCCGGCTTTCCCCCTTTCTTTTATGCTTGTTTTTGAGTCAGGGTCTTGCTGTGCAGCCTGGGCTGCTTCCAGACCCGTGACTGTCCTCATGCTCATCCCCCCACCCCAGCGGCTCTGCTCTCTCTGGGTGTATTTGCTCCTTTCCCCAGGCTCCTGGGCTCTCTCCCGCCAGGCAGCTCCTTCCGTTTCCCCCTGATCCTAACACACCTCCCCTCCTGTCTCTCTGGGCTTCCGTTCCATCCCGACTCTGCCCTGCTAAAGAGCACAAACTACACTCCCAGAAGATCCCAATTCAACTCCTATCGCTCCTGCCTCGGAACTGCCTGAAACTTTTGCTCCAAGGGATCTTTCTCTTCCAGGCTCCGTAAATACTGTGCTCTCTTGCATAGCGCCCCGTCATACAAATAATTAATTACAAATATAATTAAAAAAAAAGAACCCTCCTGCTGACTTCTTGTGCCCTCTCATAGTTATATCACCAAGCTCCCCCACCCTGAGTTTTATTTTATGTGCATGGGTATTTAGCCTACATGTATGTGTGCCACAGGTGTGCAATGCCAGTGGTGACCAGAAGAGGGCGTCGGATCCCCTGAGACTTTAGTGAGCCACCTTGTGGGTATTGGGAGTTGAACGCCGGTCTAGTGCTCTCATCTCTGCCTTCCCCCATCTCGATCCTCCCGATTGTCTTCCTACACTTCACTGTGACTCTCCCCCACCTACAGAAATGGTTTCTTCCACCCTGAAGGTACGGGTCCCTCCCAACCCCCTTGGCTGAAGCCACACCCTCCTACTTGTGCTGGACTCGCTCACGAGGACCACGCAGGCGTCTTTGCCGGCGTCACAGGTCTTCATCTTCCCACTGCATGTGTGCCCCGAGCCTTTGCACACCTCACAACTTAGAGGGTACCCTGCAGTGAGGAGAGCAGAGAACAGGGTATATGGCCTAGATGGTCTTCAGATCGAACGTGGGGGGGGGCGCTTTGGAGCTCCCAGGAGACTAGGAGAGGTGACTTTGGGGGAGGGACCGGGCTCTTTCTAGTTTTTTCATGGGTGGGACACAGAACTGTCCAGGAAACTGTCCGCGGTCAAGGGAGCCAGTGGCGATGCCAGTGAAATGGCGTCCAGGGCGGGAAATGACTCTACCATAGAGTCTATTTTACTTAATAATTACAAGGCTTGGGGACTTTGGACGCCAGGGTCCCCTAAGCGAGCTCAGAGGCAGGGAGAGGTCGTGGCAGAGGTGTCTGTTGAGCTTTTGTAAAATTTCAGGTCCAGCTGGTTCTTGGGGTGTGGAACTTACCTCCCTTAAGAAGGTACCACAGAGGTCTGGCGGCTCAGCCAGGGGTCCCTGACTCTGAGGTCTGGGTCCTACGTTTGAAAGGGAGACCGGGGCCCAGAGGGCTTGCTGGCGTGAGCTCCTTGGTCCTGACAGAGGAGGAACCTAGCCTTTTGGGTCACGGGGGCAGTGAGGCTGGCTTGGAGTCTAAGTAGAGGATTTAGATGAGGGCCTGAATCCCTCTGGGTCCAGAAAGGACGTCTCTCTCCTTACTAATTTTACAGTTTACCTTTGATGGTCAGGTTCATCTGCTTTCTTAGAATTCAGATGTCACATCCTGAGGCCCTTCCTAGGGGACAGGCAGGGCCCAGCAAGCCTCCTCAGACCCCCAGGTTTTCTCTTTACTCTCCTAAATCTGATTTCTCAATACATCCCTCTCTCGAGGACATTTCTCAATGCCCTCTGAGGTACCAGGAAGAGGGCCAGGTCCCCCTGTCACTTACCGAGACCCAGGAGGGTACAGAGCAGTGCGAGGCCCAGAAGGAAGGTCCTGTGTCTTCTAGACAGAATCATGGTGTGTGAACCTGCAGTCCCAGGTCCTGGGCCCTTATAGGAAGCCGGGGAAGGGCGGGTCTGGTCCCACCTTCACCCTGGGGTGAGAAATAGCTGAGCTCAGAACCCATGGCAGTCTTCCACAGCCTCCGGGTCAGAGCCACGGAGCCAGCATCCACAAGACCACTTGGACCCAGCCCTTTCCTGCACCGGGGCCCAAATTTCTCTCACCTGGACCCAGAAGCTCACTTATGTATTCAACCACTTTTTTTTGTTGTTGTTGTTGTTTCATAAATCTTAAAGTAGGAGTTGGGTCACTTGATTCCCCGAGGGTTCAGAGCAACCTTGGAGACTGGCATCCCCTCCTTTCCCAAGGAGGCGCCCAGCGTGGGTTGGGTCCTAACCGGGGAGCGCCCAGCATGTCTAGGCCCGTCCTGCGGGGGCTGGGCGCCTTGTCGCCTTTCCTTTCTCTTTCGTGGGCTTGCCTCACCCTCATACTCTTCTGTACTCGAGCTGTGTCCAGCTCCGACCCCACCCAGAGATGTGCCTCTGGGTCTTGAGGGGACCGAACAAAAGAGGTCCTGTCAGCAGACAGGGACGGGCGAAGATGGAGACTAATGCTAACAGAGCCTTGGGAAACGAAGGTGTTTGTGGATGCACGCTTCGTGTGCACACGCGAGTATACGGAGCATAAAATTTGCATTTAATATCTTTCTCCCTCTTTAGGTGTCGGGTCTGAGATCTTTGTCGGCCATCTATCTGTCTGTCAATGTCCGTCCGTCCGTCCGTCTGTCAGAGTTTGGAGAGAGAAGGGGAGCAGAGAGTGTCGGCAACAACTAGTGGAAGCAGGATGCAGGCTTTGGGAAGCTCTCAGGGTTTCTAAGTAAGGCGACCTCCCGGTCCAATGAACAGGGCCAATCAGGGAGGCCGTTCCTGTTGCTAGGCTCCCAGGAAGCCGAGTCTGACGTCACCGGGCGGCGAGGCCCGAGAGTGGTGGATTCAGAGAGGGGCGGGGCCGGAGGGGGAACGCTCGTTGCTAAGGGGACCCGGCGCCTAGCTTGCGGAGAGGCCCAACCGAGCATGCGCAGTGTCGACGCGTGCGCCGGCGCGCCGCGGTTTGAAAGGCCCGGAGCCTTGCGCGCTTGCGCACTGAGTCCCGTGCAGGTCGCGCTCCCCCCCAACCTTCTCCGGGGGGTACCCCGGAGCTGCAGCTCTTTTTTTTTTTTCTTCCTTCTCTGGTCGCTGGGGCGTCCACGGGCGTGGACATGCCGGAGATCAGCCTCCGCCACGTCGTGTCCTGCAGCAGCCAGGACTCGGTGAGCGGCTGACGGGGGGAGCAGCGGGGAGACGGGGGTGAACCGAGGGAGGCTGAGGACTTTGCAAAGCGGGGAACCTGGTGGGATCCTGAGGGTGGACGGGCGCCCAGGGAAGTTCGGGGCCACCGTGGAGAGTAAGGAAAAAAGGGGGGAGGGCTCTGGCAAGTCCTAACTGTGGAGGAAAACTCGGCAGGTCTGTGGGTGCATGGCGAGACTGGCGTGGAGTCAAGTGTGGAGAGTCGGCCAGCTCTTGGGAGTTTAAAAATTCAAAACTTATTTTTAAAACCAGCTTTATTTAAAGAACTTCCACTTTCCGCCCTTGTCTGCAGACCCACTGTGCCGAGAACCTTCTCAAGGCAGACACTTACCGGAAGTGGCGAGCAGCCAAAGCAGGAGAGAAGACCATCTCTGTGGTCCTACAGGTGACGCTGCCCTCGCCCACCTCCTCGACCCCGGGGCCGTGAGACCCCCCCACTCCCATAGGTTGAGTCATTCTCCGTTCTGGGGTAGAGAGCTTGCTCAACTAACTAACGTGCCTGGAGAAGGTGCCCCCAGGAATCAGTGTGTACCCCCCACCCAGTAGGTTGATTCTTTCTGAGCCTCAGTTTCGCCAGCTGGGACAGTGTCAACCATTACTGGTGCCTGTGTCTTCAGGGCCAGAGGTAGCCACGAAGATTATCTCTATAAATCAGTTTCGTTGCAAAGACGGCCAGCCGGTGGAAGGGCTGATTGCTCAGGCCTGTAATCCCGGTTGCTTGGGAAGTTGAGATAGGATCACAAGTTCAAGGCCAGCCTGGACAACTTAGAACAACTTAGAATGCTCAAAATGAAGAGTATCCATCCCCACAGGGACTGTTAACATAGGGTCAGGCAGATAGCTCAGTTGTACGGGGCTTGCCTGGAACATGGCAGACCTTGGCTCCATCCCTGGGGCCTCAGATAATAAATGAACGAAACACATGTAGGTAGGGCACTTTTGTTTGATTGGTTTTATTGTTTTGTTTGTGTGATAGGGTTTCTACAGAGCCATGGCTGGCCTGGAACTCAGTCTCTGGACCTGGCTGGCCTCCAATTTACAGAGATCCTCCCGCCTCTGCCTTTAGAGCGCTGGGATTACAGGTGTGTACCACCTCACCCTAGTGTCTTTTTTTTTTTTTTTTTTTTTTTTTTTTGGTTTTTTGAGACAGGGTTTCTCTGTGTGGCCCTGGCTGTCCTGGAACTCACTCTGTAGACCAGGCTGGCCTTGAACTCAGAAATCCGCCTGCCTCTGCCTCCCAAGTGCTGGGATTACAGGCATGTGCCACCACGCCCGGCCTACCCTAGTGTCTTTTTAACATTTTCTTAAATTGAGGAATTCCAGGTGGATACCACCATGCCTAGCATCTGCCTGCCTGCCTTTCCTCCATGTAGCTTCTAACACACACACAGACACACACACACACACAGACACACACACACACAGAGTACTGTGCAGGCTAGGCAAGAAGTTACTAATTGAGCCATGTCCCTGGTTGTGGATGACATCTTTCTGACTGCTTTTTAATTTATTTTAAGCCGGTCAGTGGTGGGGAACACCTTTAAAACCCCAGCACTCGAGAGGCAGAAGGAGGTGGATCACCGAGTTCGAGGCCAGCCTGGTCTACAGAGTGAGTTCCAGGCCAGCCAGGGCTACACAGAGAAGTCATGTCTTCAAAAGCAAGGGTGGGGGGTATGGGGGAGTTGTTTCTAACAGGTACAGAGATTTGAGGAAGGGGCTAGAGAGCCGGCTCGGAGGTTAGGAGTGCAAACCAGCCTCCCAGAGGACTGAGTTCCATTCTTCGCACCCACGTGTGGTGGCTTACAGCAGCCTGTAAGCCCGGCTCCAGGGGGTCTGCACCGCTAGTCTCCAGGGCGTCGTCCCCCTTTCATACACACGTTAAAATGTATCTGTAAGACAAACCAGTGGGAGAAGAGAATCAGAAGGTTTTAAGCGCCTGCCCACTGCCAGTTGGTGGCCGTGATTTTCTGGTGCCCTAACCGTGAAGGCCTTTGTTACCAGGCAGGGCCGAGACTCAGCCCACACTTGAGTGTGGGTGCTTTCGACAGCCTCGTCAGCCTGTTGTACTCAGATGCACCGCCGAGCTACAGCCCCACGGCCACGGCCACCACTGTAACCACTGATCTCGGCTTCCCCTCCTGCCCCGGGTGCTGCCGTCCCCAGTGCGGGCCACTGTGCCCAGCTCACACCCTGGCTTCCCTTGGGGTTAGACACATTCCTCAGTTCTGAGGGGAGAAGGACATTGGTGGGGACAGACAAGGCTGACCTGACTGTTTCTCTACCTGACGTACTCTTGTTCTCTTTCTTTCTTGCTGAGTGGCTCTGGGTTTCGGAATGTTTTGAGGATTATAGAGGTGTTTTCAGAAAACAAATAAACATGAATCCATGACATTTTCTGGCCAGTTTTAGGTGTTTACGCATTTTTTAAATCCCTAATCAGAGACTGCTAATGAAAGCTAACATTATTCACCATTACAGCCTGCCAGTCAGCAGCCTTCACACCTCACATGGCTTGATTCATTTGGTCCTTATAAAGCCCTATGACCCGCAGACTGTCATTATACCCATTTTACAGATAAGGAAATCGAGGCCCAGAGAAATTATGAAACCGAACCACCTGTCTTTTAAACTGTGTGAGAACCAGGTTGCTTAGCATTTAGTTGGGGGATCTGGATTCAAATCCTAGCTCTTACTCACTCTGACCTCAGGCAAATGTTTTTAATTTCTCTAAACATACCCATTGAAAATAAAGACGCTCGAGGCTGGGGTGGTTGTTAAAACCTGGTGACATAATGTCTGCAGAAGTGCTCTGTCTGCATGTGGGGGTTGGGATGAAGGGAGGGGTTGGTGATTTCATTATGGGATGTTGATTCCTCGGGCCTTGCTTAGCATCAGGTGACCCCCCCCCCAACGATACCCCTAAACACGCTGTGGGAAATGGCGTTCAGTTCCGTACGAGGGGTGGGAGCCAAAAGCAACATCCAGGCCCCCGAGGACGCTCCTCGGGGGAGGACCCTCTGACTCCCACATGCGCGTCCCGCCTGTGTACGGCAGACAGATGTCTGCCTGGGGAGCCGCTCAGTGAGTGAGGGCTCAGGGCTCCTGCAGGGGACCCGGGGCGGACTCCCAGCCTCCACACGGTGGATTGTGGCCTTTCGTGACTACAGATCCGAGGGATCAGACGTCCCTTCGAGCCTCTGAGAGGCAAAATACCCATATGCATAGAAATAAAAATGTTTCGTGTTTAAGGAAATAGCATAGACAGGTAGAGGTCGTGTGCGAGCTGGACACAGTGCTGTAGAAGGCGGAGTAGGAGGGGCTCCATGGCTAAACTCCAGGGGCCTCGCAGCATCACTTGTTCCCTCCTTCACTCATTCCACACGCGTGCGTCTGAGCGCTTGCTGTGTGTGGACACTGTGGTCCTGGTCTGTACAGCTATGGGCATGTTCACACCTAGAGGCTGGGGGTGTTGCTGGACTAGAGGAGGCTTGCCTGGCACACCCCAAGTCCTGGGCTTGAACCCCCACACTCCATGAACTGGAAGTAGTGCTTTCAGTCTGTCATTCCAGTACTCAGGAGTAGGAGGACCAGAAGGTCAAGGTCATCTTCTCCTTAGCAAGTTTGAGGTCAGCCTGGGCTACATGAGAGGTCAGCCTGGGCTGCATGAGAGGTCAGCCTGGGCTACATGAGAAGTCAGCCTGGGCTACATGAGAGGTCAGCCTGGGCTACATGAGAGGTCAGCCTGGGCTACATGAGAGGTCAGCCTGGGCTACATGAGAGGTCAGCCTGGGCTGCATGAGAGGTCAGCCTGGGCTGCATGAGAGCCCAGCATGGAAAGGCTGACAGACTCAGTGAATTGACCCTGTACTGGGCGATGGGCCATGACCGCAGTGGAGGACGTGGAGCAGGGTGAGGGGTGTGTCCACGGGATGGTGTGCTCGGGCTTCTGTTTAAATCTGACGTCTGATGACTTTCTGAAAATTATTTTTAGTTGAGTATGGTGGTGGCGCACGCCTTTAATTCTAGCACCTGGGAGGCAGGGGCGGGTGGATATCTGTGAGTTCAAGGCCACCCTAGTCCAGAGTGAGATCTATAACAGCCAGGGCTACGTAGTAAGACTCTTGTCTCAAACCACGCCCCCTCCATTAAAGAAAATATGTGTGTGCATGTATACCGTGATAAGATATGTGTATGCGTGTACATCGTGATGAGATGTGTGTGTGCATGTACACTGTGATGTGCGTGCTGGTGCTTTCGGGGTCACTGGGTCCCCTGGCACTGGAGCTAGGAATGGCGGTGTATGCCATGCGGATGCTGGGAACCAAACCCGTCCTCTGTGAGAGCAGTCAGTGCCCACTAGTGACTTTTTAAAACTTCTTCTGTCTGTTTGGTGGTGGTTTTTGAGACGGTCTCCCTGCAGAGCCCTTGGTGGAGCTTGCTATTGAAGACCAAGCCGGTCTCGAACTCAGAGAGATGCCTGTCCATCTCTCAAGTGCTGGGGATAAAGTTGTGAAACTTTTTTAAACTTCATTTAGCATTTGTGTGTGTGTGTGTGTGTGTGTGTGTGTGTGTATGCCACTGTCCATGTTTTCGTCTTTACAGGTCAGAGGGCACTTGCAGGAGTCGCTCTCCTTCCACTCTGAGTTTCTAGCCCAGCATCTTTGCTCCCTGAGTCGTCTTTGCAGGAGTCTGGTGACTCTGACCAAAGAGAATGTTCATGCACAGGGGAGGGACGGAGAGGTCAGCGGGCTGTGTCCCTCCGGCACATGAGAGGTAGGGAGGACGGAGAGCAAGGGAGGACCAGGGCTTGTCCGGGGCTTCTGGTGGGAGAGATGGGATCCTGCGTAGGTCTGTCTGCACAGGCTCCTTCCTGTCCCGTTGAGAACACACAGCGGCCCGGCTCAGAAGCAGAGGTCAGCACTGTCAGCCCGTCCCGGCAGCGACCCCTGAGAGCCCGATTGCGTTTGGCACTAGCCAGTGTGTGAGAACTGAGTCCACACAGTGTTAGCTTCGGTTCCTTTTCAGCGACAACAAGGGAGAGATTTCTGAGCACCAAGACAGTAGGCTCTTGTGTGCTCACCCGCTTCCGTGTGTGTTCTCTAAACACTGTTACACAACATTGGTATTGCCACACAGGGCTCCGCCCTCTGCTTGTGTCAGCTCCACACAGCTTTGTCAGCCGTGGCTACTCCGTGCCCAACTGGTCACCTGCTTCCAGACAGGGAGTGCAGTCTCTGCAGCCCCTCCTGGCCTGCAGGGGACGCTGGGATAGGCCCAGTTGGAACCTTGGTGTATCACCTGAGTGTCAGCAGTGCGATGGGACACATCATACATGCTTTGTTGTTGTTGTTTGAGACAGGGTCTCGTTGTCTAACGCTGGATCCCAGCATCAGTGTGTTGGGATTTCAGGAATAAGCCACTCTAGTTGGTGTGATTTTTTTTTCCTTTTTTTTTTTTTTTTTTTTTTTTTTGTTTAAAGATTTATTTATGTATGCACATCTGCACACCAGGAGAGGGCACTGGGTGCCATGGAGCTACGGTTACAGACAGTTGTGAGCTACCATGTGGGTGCTGGGAATTGAACTTGGGACCTCTGGAAGACGTCTGCACTGGAAGCTAGTGCTCTTAACCATTGAGCCATCTTTCCAGCCCCCCCCCCCCCTTGTTTTAAGACACGGTCCTACTATGTAGCTATGGCCAGTTTAGAACTCACTGTGTAGACCAGGCTGGCCTTGAATGCACACAGATTTTCCCGCCTCTGTTTTCTGAATGCTAGGATTAAAGGCACGCACCACCAGACCTGGCAGGTTTTTGTTTTATGTGTATGGGCGTTTGTCTGCATGTATGCTTGTGCATATGCCTAGTCCCTGAAGATGCCAGAGGAGGGCAGCAAATCCCCTGGGGCTGGAGTTACGGATGCTTGTGAGGTGCCGTGTGGATGCTCGGAACCAAGCCTGGGCTGTCTGGACGACCTAGTGCTTTCACCTGCTGAGCTATATCCCAGCCCCTCATGGGGGACTCTAGGCAGGGGCTCTACTGAGCCACACCCCAAGACCTTCAGTGTTTTGAGAGAAACATTCAGTGTGTGTGTCGCTCAGACTGGCCTTGCCTGTGCCCCTCTCTGTAGAGTGCTGAGGAGGCTGGTGTGTACCCGTGCCGTTTGTTACTAGTATCCTTTTTGACTCTGTACTTCAGGCTGGTCTGGAACTCCTTGTGACCTCCTGCCCCTGCCTCCTACATTCTAGGCCATCACTCTCCTTACTGGGCCATTTCTCCAGCCCCCCTCCCTCCCTTTTTTAGCTACCGCACACAGGTCAGCTTGTTTTGTTTTGTTTTGTTTTTTGTTTTTCGAGACAGGGTTTCTCTGTGTAGCCCTGGCTGTCCTGGAACTCACTCTGTAGACCAGGCTGGCCTCGAACTCAGAAATCCGCCTGCCTCTGCCTCCCAGAGTGCTGGGATTATAGGTGTGCGCCACCACCACCCGGCACAGGCCAGCTTTTTAGCTGGCTGACTCTCAGAGCTTTGCCTAGTTTCTGTGGCTGTTCAGAATCATGTACCATGTGTGCATAGGAAAATTCAGAAAGTACAAAGAAACATGCACGTATAGACTGCCAGGCCTGGGCATGTGTGTTGGAATGCTGCCTGCCTAGCATGCACAGTATTCTGAGTTTGATCCCTGGCGTTGCATTAACCTGGGAAGAGAAGGAGCCAGGATCTGAAGTGGTACGTTGTTGGTTATATGGGAAGTTTGAGGCTAGCCTGGGATACATGAGACCCAGTGTGTGTGTGTGGGGGGAAATATATACATATTTATATACAAGTTGGAGCCACAGGTATGGCTCATAGTAGTGGAGAGAGAGAAACCAGGCTGAGGAATAGAGGGACCCCCTGTGGGAGACGACAGATGCTGCTTTGTTTAGTCTGAGGCGTTGACATCTGAATCTAGGTCAGAAAGAAGGCTTAGCCCTGACAGGTGTGAGGCGTGAAGCATGCTCCAGATTCCCGGGTGGCGGGGTGAAGGCCTGAGCAGGCGGCCTCAGCCTGGACTGCATGTAAGATAGTGGTGTAACTGGAGGAGAGTGAGTACACTGGAGTCCTCTGGGCTCGGTATCCGGAAGGGTCTGTGCCGGCCTGCGTTCTCCCCTTGTCGTGCTGGGGGCCAGGAGCAAGCGCTGTAAGCAGTGACTGGCTCGCGCCCGCCCGCACTGCACCCGCACAGCGGTGGCCTAACCACTTCCTGCCTGAGGCCCCTCATCTACCTGTAGCTCCTGCACTCAGATCCCCGCTACAAGAGTCCTTGCACTGTCCCACAGTTAGAGAAGCACTCAGTTTTGCTTTGTTTTCTCTTGTGGTGCTGAATATTGAACCAGGATCCTGTGCAGGCCGGACCCTGACCCCCGGGGCCCTGTGCAGGCCGGACCCTGACCCCTGGGGCCCTGTGCAGGCTGGACCCTAACCCCTGGGGCCCTGTGCAGGCCGGACCCTGACCCCCGGCCCAGCCCCTCTCTCTGAGACAGTCTTACTGGGTGACTCGTGCCCTGAATGTGCTCTGAGGCTCACGCAGGCCGTAGCTTCTGGATTCTTCTGCCTTTACCTACCAAGTCGCTGGGCTTGCAGGTGCAGCTGGCTGCCCTTGTGACTTTGGGGTATCTTAGCTTCCTGTGGAGGGATGCCACCGGGACTCCCCTTTGTCACCTGAGAAAACTGCCCCTTGGAAACATTGGCTGTAGTTTAGAAATGTCAAGGCTGGATTTGAACACAGAACAGTTTGCTCAAGTCAGGGTTCCTTCCTGTCGTGGAGCTGTGGTGTCCCGACTGGTCCGATAGAGCAGAAGGGAGCAGCAGGCGGTCCCAGAGCGAGCAGGGCCGTGTGGGGCGGAAGTGCATCGGCAGTTAAAGCTTTGGTTTTGCTACCAAAAAAAAAAAAAAAGGTTTGAGTGTCTGTCTGAGGGGTAGGCGTGTGTCAGTGCAGAAGCCAGAGGCCTTGGGTGTCCCAGGACCGAGGGTTCTAGCACGTTCTGACGCTCTTCTGGGTCTGGGGAGCTCTAACAACTGAGCCACCTCTGCAGCCCTGGCCTTGAACTTGTGACCCTCGTGCTGTTATAGCCAGGCTGCTCTCACTTAAGGGAAAACTGTGACGTTTTTATTGAGCCCCACAGACTTGTGACCACATGTATAACGAGGTGGGCCCCTGGGAGTGAGCAGGGAGCTTATAAAGGGAACAGCCACAGTCTCGTAGGTCCCACTGACGTAGCTGCGATGGCTGTTAGCAAGCATGACAGGTATGAACTTTAATAAGAGTGAGGCACAGCTGTGCCACCACGGCCGCACCGAAGCAGAGCCGTGGCAGGAAGCTGTGGTTCCTGGGAAGTTCTGTGCACACCCGAGGGTCAGGCTGGCTCAGCTTTACCCAGATTGAGCCTGGTCAGGCTTGAGCGCGTGGGCTTTCCTCATTTCACGGCCTCCACACCGAGTGCTGAAATTACCGGTGTGCTGATTATGTGTGACTGGGGAATCGAACTCAGGGCTTCCTGCATCCTGGGCAGCACTCCAGCTGAGCCTCATCTGAAGCCAAGACATCTTTGAGGGCTGAAATAGCTCCTCATCCGAGGACCCTGTTACAGAGCCGGCTGGCCACTTGGCACTGCCTGTCCTGACGTCCCACTCCCACACACCTTTCTGTGTCTTCAGCCTCAGGCTGCAGCCCTGGGCCTTTGGTGAGTGGCATCTTCATAAACAGCTCTTTCTTTCAGTGAATAATGAGCCTGTATCAGCTAATGCTTCTGTTCCTGGATAATAGATTCAGTAAGAAGCCTGGGGCTTTTCTAGGCCAGCAGCTGACAAAACAGCTCCTGTCAAAGGGAAACAGGGACCAGGCAAAGAGTCTCCTGCCTGTAATTCTACCCCTGGAAGGTGAAGCCAGGAGGATCCCATAAGTTCAAGGTGTACCTGGTTATTAAGTGACACCGCGCGCGCGCACACACACTCACACACACTCTCACATGCTGAAAGAAAACCACAGCTAAGCATGTGGAAACGGAGCTGAGCGTGGCGGGCATGCTTGCAGTCCAGCTTTTAGGCTGTGGTAGCCTGGGCTACAGTGGGCAAGGCTCAAAAAATGGAGTGGAGCAGGGGACGTTGGAAAGTTGGCCCAGCAGTTATAAGCACTTGCTTTTATGGAGGACCAGGGTTTGATTCCCGGCACCCACATGGTGTCTCACAACCATCTGTAACAGGGTCCTTTCTGTCTGATACCCTCTTCTGACATACAGGCATACATGCAAATAGAGCAGTCATATACATAAATAAATCTTGAGGCTGGGCGTTGGTGTCGCACGCCTGTAATCCCAGCACTTGGGAGGCAGCGGCAGGCGGATTTCTGAGTTCGAGGCCAGCCTGGTCTACAGAGTGAGTTCCAGGACAGCCAGGGCTACACAGAGAAACCCTGTCTCGAAAAACCAAAAAAAAAGAAAGAAAAAATCTTGAGAAAAAAAATTACCTCAATTTATGCCTTTCTTTGTTCTACAAAACTATAATAAACTTAATGAAACTGCTTCCACATTGGAACGTGGAGTTCGTGGTAAGGTAAATCTGTGTTCCTGAGCCATGGTCACTCAGAATGGCTCCAGTATTCTCTGTACAGTGAGAGCTGTGCTTTTCACATTACTGTATGTGTGTGGGCATGTGTGGCCTCCTTCCACCATATAGATCTGGGTGCGTGAATTTAGGGAGTCAGGCTTGGTGGCATGTACTTACAACTGCTGGGTCATCATCGTACAGGACCAGGAATAAAGGAATCACAAGCCTAGACATCAACCCTTGCCCCAGTCAGAAATATAGCATTTCTGAATCTGAGGATGGCTTGGGGGCGAGGAATGGGGACCAGAGTTGGGATCCCCTGCACCCACATGAACTGGTGGGCGTGGTAGCCTGCCTGAGATCCCAGTGCTCCGGAGGCAGAGATGGAATCCCTGGAAAGACCTCAGTAAATGAAGTGGAGAGCCACTGGGGAAGACACCTGACATCAACCAATGGCTTCCACATGCACTCAGACATGACTACACGAGCGTGCACACTACACACATGCGCACACACGCGTGCACACACACCACTTCTGTATTGGTAGTCTCTGCCTTACAGTTGTGACCATCTTTGATTTCCTTCTTTCTTTTATATTTGAGACAAGGACTCACGTGATCCTGATTAGCCTCTAGTTTGCTGTGTAGCGAAGAGTGACCTGAAACTCCTGATTCTCCTGCCCTCGCCTCCCAGATGCTGGCCACATGTGTGTGACACCAAGGCCCAGCTTCACCCTCCGTCATCCTCCTCAGTGACACCAATGTCACAGGAGTCACCAACATTAAAACAGTGCCTGCAGCCGGGCGGTGGTGGCGCGTGCCTGTAATCCCAGCACTTGGGAGGCAGAGGCAGGCGGATTTCTGATTTCGAGCCCAGCCTGGTCTACAGAGTGAGTTCCAGGACAGCCAGGGCTACACAGAGAAACCCTGTCTTGAAAAAACCAAATCCAAAAAACAAAACAAAACAAAAAAAAGTTTAAAACCGTGCCTGCTGACAGCCGCTAAGTGCCTGCTGCACCCTGAGCTTCAGCCATGTTAACTACGCGGTGAGCCTTGATCTGATGAGCCCCGTCTTAGAGATGAGGAGGTAGAGGCTCCCGGAGATATCCAGTGAGGGCACACAACTAGTGTGTGGCAGAGCGGGTTTCAAATGCAGGACTCGGCGGTACGCAAACCAGAAAGCCCTGCACGCAGCGGTCAGGCCGTCCAGGAACTTCTGCAGTCCGTGCCCTCTGTATGACAGCTTGCACCTAAGTGTGTCTTTGGCTGTTGCCACCCAGGACAGCTCCAGACCGGTCAGTGTGGGCGTGCGGGGTGTCTGCTGGGGAAGCGGGTGTATAGTGTGCATTCTTTGAGTGAATTCTCAGTGCCATGTCCGGGGCTCCTGCCAGAGACAGAATGACTACTCACTCCTTAGTTCCGGTCCCCACGGACACACAGGTGACACTCCAGGGGACATGGCAGCCCAGGTGTACACCATCTGTCTGCCTCCTGTTCCAAAGCAAGCCCAGGGCGGAGCCAAGCCCTCACAGCCTCTCTCTGCCCCACAGCTGGAGAAGGAGGAGCAGATACACAGCGTGGACATTGGCAATGACGGCTCGGCCTTCGTGGAGGTGCTAGTGGGCAGCTCGGCTGGAGGGGCCACAGCTGGCGAGCAGGACTATGAGGTAAGCGGTATTTGCCATTCCGGAAGGAGGTGTGGCCAGCTCAGGCCTTTGTGTTCCCAGGCTCTGGAAACAGCTGTGCTCGGTCTTAGGCTGCCGTGACAAAGTATAGTTACAGCTAAGCTCGGGGGCTTAAAATGCCCGGCTTCCACTCAGGAACTAGAGGCAGCTGGACCAGCAAAGAGGGGGGCAGGTGAGCAGGGGGGGCCCCGGTCGGGGGGAGGGAGGGGCCGACGGTCGGGGTGGCCTTTTCCTCCAGGTCAAGTCCAGAGCGCCCAGCAGCAACACAGCTCCCTACAAATCAACATGCTTTTCCCCTCCGTCCAGATCATGCAGAGGAAGACGGGCTTGGAGGCAATGCGAGCTCCTCTAGAAGAGGGCGAAGGGGTTTGCAAGTCAAGACCAGCTTAGGGAATTCCGTAGAGCGCTTGAGACCAGCATGAGCAAGTTGGCCAAAAGTTTCAAAATTAAAAAAGAAAGAAAAGCGGCTCAGGGGTTGAGGCTGTAGCTCCATGGCGGAGTAGTGCTTGCTGGGAAGTCTCAGTGTGAGTCAGGGGTGTGCCGAGAACACCCACAGCGCTGTGCATGAGCCTAGAGCTCCGCTGCATTCCTGCTTCTCGCTGTATACATGCTGTCTGTCCCTCCCGTGCAGTCACACACACTGGGTTGGAAATACCTGTGGACCACATAGGAATGCGGTCTCAGAGCCCACTTCCCCGGAGAGCAGGTTGGCTTTTCTCCTGCCGCTACTGCGTCTTCTCTGTCCTTGTCCCCCATTCTCTCAGTAAGAGGCCCCAGTGAGGGGCTGGGGGCGTGGCTCAGTGGTAGAGCCCCTGCCTCAAATCCCCCAGTGAGGGGCTGGGGGCGTGGCTCAGTGGTAGAGCCCCTGCCTAGAGTCCCCCAGTGAGGGGCTGGGGGCGTGGCTCAGTGGTAGAGCCCCTGCCTAGTGTGTGTGAAAGTCTAGCTTTCATCTCCAGTACAAGAAATTGTATGAAAGAGGGTCACTAGAGTTCACGGTAGGCCACACTAGAGCAAAGGTTAACTTTGGCAGGAAGCATAAAGGCAGTGTCACAGCCAGAGTGGTTTTTCTCTTTACAGCGAATCAGACAAGACATTTGGGGCTCCCTGCCACTTAGTGGTGATAACAGCTCCCAGCTGTTGGTTGGACACACAGAGACACAGACAGACAGACACACGCACGCACGCACGCACGCACGCACGCGCACGCAACATGCAAAATCCAGCCCTGTAGTTGTGATTCTGGCCCTTTGTAACAAGTGCAACAGAGGCCAGTGAGGGCTTCCGTTTGTATGTTTTTGTTGTTTCTTTTTCATAATCCCAAGAGGCGTATTGTTTTATATATATATATATAATTTTTTTTGTTTGTTTTTGTTTTTGTTTTTGTTTTTGTTTTTGTTTTTTTTTGAGACAGGGTTTCTCGGTGTAGCTCTGGCTGTCCTGGAACTCACTCTGTAGACCAGGCTGGCCTCGAACTCAGAAATCCGCCTGCCTCTGCCTCCCAAGTGCTGGGATTAAAGGCGTGCGCCACCACCGCCCGGCATATATATATATATTTTTTAACCATAGTAAAATGTTCTTATTTTCTAATTTTATAAATTTGACAGTGTGTCAGTTAGAAAAGAGATGAAATAAATAAACTGAATCTAACTGGACATTGCTTACAGCATCAGGAAACAGCCGTGTTCTGTCCTCCCAGGGGAGCTAGCCTCGGAGACTCAGCCCTTCTCTGACGGTTTGGGCTGGGGGAGGGTGGCCTGACTGACAGCCTTCTTTCGCCCGCAGAAGTGTTTGTGGCTCCAGCCAGCCTCAGTAGCTCGGGAGCACCAAGCACAGCAAGTGGCTCGGGAGGGACTCCGAGGCCTTGATGTGCTGCCCCTCCCTCATCTTCCCTGCACCCCTGCCCCTCCCTCATCTTCCCTGCACCCCTGCCCCTCCCTTCATCTTCCCTGCACCCCTGCCCCTCCCTCATCTTCCCTGCACCCCTGCCCCTCCCTCATCTTCCCTGCACCCCTGCCCCTCCCTCATCTTCCCTGCACCCCTGCCCCTCCCTTCATCTTCCCTGCACCCCCTGCCCCTCCCTTCATCTTCCCTGCACCCCCTGCCCCTCCCTTTATCTTCCCTGCACCCCTGCCCCTCCCTTCATCTTCCTTGCACCCCCTGCCCCTCCCTGGGATTTTTTTTTTTTTTTTTTTTTTTTTGAGGAAAGGTGTCATGTAGACCAAACTTCTCTGCTATTAAGCCTGGCCTTGCACGATGATCCCCCTGCCAGCACCCCAAATGCCAGTGTCAGGCCTGGAGGGACATGCCTCCGCAGGGCTCCCCAGTCCCCTTCTTCGCTGACCTAGAACCTAGCTCTCCAGTTACGGGTGGCCTTGCCCTCTGACCCTCCTGCCCCCACCTCCTGAGTGCCTGGATTTCAAGTGGCCCCATTCCAGTTATGCCTGCTGTACAAGGGACTGAGCGCCAGCTTCCTGTGTGCTAGGCCGACACCAGCTGAGCCACACCCTCTCCTCTCAGCCCCCAAACCTGGCTTTCACACCCCACTCCCCCAGCAGCCTTTGCGTTCTATCTGATTGGCCAGAGCTGTCATGGCCCAGCTGCTGGAAGAGGGGCGGGGCGTGCTTGGACTGGTCATGATTTATCCCACTGGCTTGGGCTGGGTCTGCTCCTCCCTCTCTGTCAGTATCTCCATGTGTTTTCCTGAGCCAACCTTAGGCGTGCCAGTTGTGTGTGTGTGGGGGGGGGTGTGAGTATATGCAGCCTTCCTGAGTCAAAGTGTGTGCTTTGTGGTTCTGGGACTCCGACCATTGCAGCTGTGTGTTTGTAGGTGTGTGTATTTATCGTTTATTTCTTCTTCCTCTTTTTATTATTATTGTTGCTATTATTGGGACAGAGACTCTTACTCTCTAGCCAGTGCTAAGATTATAGTTATGACCCACCACACCTGGGTTATTTATATATATTTTTTAAGACAAGGCTGCGGGACTGAAGAGATGGTTCAGTAGTTAAGGGCACTGACTGCTCTTCCAAAAGTCCTGAGTTCAAATCCCAGCAACCACACCGTGGCTCACAACCACCTATCATGAGATCTGACGCCCTCTTCTGGGGTGTCTGGAGACAGCTACAGTGTACTCACATATAATAAGTAAATAAATCTAAAAAAACAAAACAAAACAAAACAAAACAAAACCAAACAAACAAACAAAAAAAAAAACCACGCTAAGTAGCCCAGACGGACCTGAAGCGTTTGGTCTCCTGCCTCGGGTCCCTTGTGCTGGGGTGCTGGGCTTGCAGCAGCCTTCTGTGGGGCTATTGAAAAAGTGTGTTTCCAGGGAGCTACTGCAGTCCACGCTTACAGAAACACCAGAAACAGTCACCGTGGGCTTCAGATAGCTAGTGACTTCTCTCATTATAAGTTACATTTACTTGGTGTGTGTGTGTGTGTGTGTGTGTGTGTGTGTGTGTGAGTGAGAGAGAGAGACACACATGTGGAGACAGGAGAACAACGTGCAGGAGTCGGTTCTCTCCTTCGAGCGTGCGGGTTCCCAGGAAGGACGTCAGGCCCTCGCACCCCTTTACCTGCTGAGCTGACCCGGCCGTCCTGCTCCTGTTAGGTCAGAGTCCTGCAGAGGAGCACTGGCTCGCAGTTCTCGGAGAGGGCTGTCCCTGCGAGGCCGAGGCAAGCAGCTCACGCGGCCGCTGCCCTCCCTCCCCGGCTCCCTGCCAGCTGCTAAGCGGCTCTGAGATCCTCCTCGGTGGGAGTCTGTGTCTTGCCTCCTGCTTTCTCCCGGTTCCAGGCCACGCTGGGTGGGCTGCCCACGTGATTGCTTCTGTGGTGGCCCTGCTGTGACCTGGAGCCAGAGAACATGCACATTATTTTTGTGGGCTAAATTTCATATACGAATGTAGATTCCAACTGTTACTGTAAGACTGCGGTCTGCTGAAGAGAAGGCGGGGCTGTTGTCCCCACTGGGGTAGGGACAGAAGGCAGGTTGGAGTGACAGCAACCTCTGTCACAGTGCGGAAGAGTCACTGGGGCTGAGCAGGTGTCCCCAAGAGAGGGGTTAGTATGGGGTGCTCCAGGAGGAGCTGGGTGATGCTCCCAAAATCTGCAGATGGGCAAGGTGCAGCGTGCAGCCTCTGTAGCTCCTCCTGCTGGCGGAGCCTGGTAAGGCACAGCTGGCCACCCGGGCTGGGCTGTCTCCACACAGCGCCGCCCCAGCCTGTGGGTGCGGGCAGGGAAGCACTTAATTCTTGACGCTGCCGTGCTCCATCTTTGGACTTGACCGCGTTTCTGACATCCTGTAACTCCGGCCGTGAGCTGACTCAGCTGTGCGTGTCCCCCGGGCACTTGAGTACTGTGCCTCTGACCCGGACGCCTCTGTGGGGACAGTCCCTTAGGGCACGTGCTCCTCTGCACTGCCTGATTTTACGTGAAAATCTGTCTGGACTACATACAGCCTGGTGGTCCCACTACTAAGAAGTGAAATCAGCGTGTCTGGGGACAACCCCACATCATACAAACAGCCCCATTCAACTCAGCAGACCATAACCAAGACACAAAATCAGGAGCGTTTGTTGGGAAGAAGGAGGGTTCCCAGGCAGTCGGAGAGGGACCGGCAAGGGTGGGTGACTATGAGCAAAACGAATCTCATACCAAGAACAACGCGAAAACTGGAAAAAAAAAAATGTGTGACGGCAGCCGTTGTTACTGACGTGGGAGGAGTAAGGCGGAGAGCGGCGGGGAGACATCCCCCAGTCCTCCCCGGCCTGCGCACGGTGCATGTGCCCCCCACCCATGCGCATGCACCACACACAGACAGAGCAAAGGGCAGGTCTGTTGACAGACCTCACGCCCAGCCCCTGGGAGGTGTCATCTGGCCGCATGCGCCACCACCACCCAGCTGGCCCTCATTCCTTACCCCGTCTTCTACCTAGGTCCTTCTGGTCACCTCCTCTTTCATGTCCCCCTCTGAGAGCCGAAGCGGCTCAAATCCCAACCGAGTTCGCATTTTTGGACCCGACAAGTTAGTCCGGGCAGCAGCAGAGAAGCGCTGGGACCGCGTTAAGATTGTGTGCAGCCAGCCGTACAGCAAGGTACTGGTGTGAAGCGGAGTGGTGTCCAGGGCAAGGGGAGGGGGCCGAGGGCCCATCCTGAGTCCGGGGCCGGGAGCATCAGACAGCGGCTGCTCATGGCAGGTTCCAGCAGCGGCTTGAGACCCTCCAGGGACAGGCAGCCGAGTTCTCCGGAGGGAGTGTGGGGTGAATTGAGGCCTGCCAGGCTCTGTTTAATATCACTGTCATTGTCATATTGGGGCCAGGGACTCGGGTCCCCTACCTTCTGCCTCTGTATCCAGACAGCAGAGGAGCAGAGAGCCCTGTGCAGTTTTGCATTCCAGAAGTGGCTCCAGACAGAGCCTGGGCGCACAGGTGGACTTGCGGCCTGCCATTGGCTGTGAGGGTCAAAGGGCGGGTGCTGGTTGAGGGGTGAGCCCTGACTTTGGTCCACAGTCAGCATCACCGCCATGCTCGCCATGCTCACGGGCTCCCGCTTCAAGTGAGCCAGAAAGGGCTTCCCTAAGTGAAGGGGCCTGGGGGCCCAGCACGGCCCTACACAGACACCCTCCACCCGCCCGTGTTCTAGGACTCACCCTATGGCCTGAGTTTTGTGAGGTTCCACAGCCCTCCAGACAGAGATGAGGCGGAGGCTCCACCTCAGGTAAGTGGTACCAGGCACCCCCGAGCCGCCCCCTGCCCCTCCACCCCTGCCTGCCCGCAGTCTTCCCACAGCACTGGCCCTGCGGGACCTTAGAAGGGGACAGTGACCAAGCTCGGCCAGTTCCGTGTGAAAGAGGAAGATGACAGTGCCAACTCCCTGAGGCCAGGGGCGCTCTTCTTCAGCCGCATCAACAAGACATCCTCAGGTACGCGTGGGACGGGGTGCGGGGTGGCGTGGGCAGAGCGCTCACTCAGCAGAGCCCGCCGTCCAGGGAGGGGAGGCAGGAGGAGCAAACATGTCAGGCTCTCCTTGGATAGGAAGGTCTGGGGTCAGCCTGGGCGGTGTGATGTCTGCCTTGTCTCAGCAGCAAGCCTGAGAGGGGAGAGCGTGGCCGGGCCCGGCCCTCTCACCCTCAGTCCAGTGTGTCCTTCCATAGCCTCTGCCAGTGACCCGGCAGGACCCAGCTATGCAGCGGCTACGCTGCAGGCCTCGAACGCAGCCTCCTCAGCCTCCCCAACCCCCAAGGCCGTGGGCAGCGCTTCCAAGGTGAGACCACCAGACGCTGGGGCAGTGGGGACTGAGAAAGCGGAACCCTACCTCCTACCCTCCAACCCACCCCTACCTCCTCAGCCTCAGGAGTCTCCCAAAGGGAAGAGGAAACCGGACCTGAGTCTGGAAGACAAGAAACCTCCCAGCAAACCCTCGGCAGGGCCACCTGCCCCCAAGAGACCCAAATGTGAGCAAACTGGATTCCTTGGTTCTGTAGTGACCCGGCTTGTGTGTCCTGAGGGAAGGGCTAGGGTCTTGAACCCGCCGTCTGAGAAGGGAGGCAGGACTTCCTGTGAGAGCTGGGGCTCCATGGGGTCCCCACCGGATGTCTGTTCTCTCCTCAGTGCCTGTTCCTGGTCGCTCCCCAGCCGCAGCTCCAGCCTCTACCCCAGCACAGAGAGCCGTCCCGGGGAAGCCCCGGGGAGAAGGCACAGAGCCTCGGGGAGCTCGCGCGGGACCCCAGGAGCTCGGCAAGATCCTGCAGGGGGTGGTGGTGGTGCTCAGCGGCTTCCAGAACCCCTTCCGCTCAGAGCTCCGCGACAAGGCGCTGGAGCTGGGGGCCAAGTATCGGCCGGACTGGACCCCAGACAGCACACACCTCATGTACACGGCTCCCCACCCCGCCCCGCCCCGCCCTGCTCCACCCCGCCTCTTTACCTTGGGGCCTTCCTTGTGCCCCGACCCCCACCTCTTTCCCCCCTTGGCTCATCTCTGTTCTGTTCCCCCGCCCTGTCGTTTGTCCGTCAGATCATGTCTGACACTCCTGTTTTGCCTCCCCCAGCTGCGCCTTTGCCAACACTCCCAAGTACAGCCAGGTCCTGGGCCTCGGAGGCCGCATCGTGCGGAAGGAGTGGGTGCTGGACTGCTACCGCATGCGGCGCCGGCTGCCCTCCCGGAGGTGAGGCGCGAGACCTGCCTCAGCCCAGGCCAGCAGCGGCGAGCCTTGGGGCCCGCTAGGCGAGCTCTGGTGGTCTCCGACCACATCAGCTGTTTTCAGAGACAGAGCAGGGCCTGCAGATGGGAAGGAACCAGCTTGGGTGGGTCACCAGATTTTGTAACATCTGCTTTGTGCAGAAGGGAAAGGACACTGGGTTGTGGCTGTGCAGAGGGGGAAGGGAGCCTCGGGGGTGTGTACCTCTCTTCGGGCCTGATGCTGAAGCATCCTTCAGGTGCCCGGCAGAGCTGGGACTGAAGCGAGGACCCTGATGTGAGCCTGTGCTCCCCTCAGCGAGCGGCTCAGGAGGGCTCAGTGAGCGGGACTCTTGCAGGACAAGAAGCATGTGTGGCAGACAGGCCGAGGGCACGCTGGGCTACAGAACAGGCAGGGACAGGACGGCGCCATGTGCATCTGTCGCCAGGATGCAGTGGGAGTGAAGACCCACTGGCCGCCGACAGTAGGAGCTGTGGAGGCTCGAGCTGGAGAAAATCAGGCTCCCGCCCAAGTGAGGACTGGGCGCGAGACCTGCCGTCCATGGCGTGGCTTGAGTCTGTTCAATAGGCAGGGCTAGCCCTGGCGCACTGGAGTCAGGGACTGTGATGGGGAAGGTGGGTGGGCGGGTCAGCTGACCTGGAAGAGGCGGGGGCTCCACAGCTCCTGGATGTAGTTACCTGGCTTCAGCGTCCTGATCATCCCCAACAGGTGTGCAGAGTGTCTGTTGTCCTTACCCCTGAGGTGTGAGGGGGTCTCGGTCTCTCTCTCTCTCTCTCTCTCTCTCTCTCTCTCTCTCTCTCTCTCACACACACACACACACACACACACACACACACACTCATCAAAAATCTTAGGATGGAGAGGTGGCTCAGTGGTTAGAATCTTCGGTTGTTCTTTTAGAGGACCTGGCCTCAATTTCCAGCACCCACATGGCAACTCTCAACCATCTGTAACTTGAGCCTCAGAGTGTCTGATGCCTTCTGGCCATTATAGGCATCAAGGACACACACATGATGCATAGACATATGTGCAGGCAAAACATTCATACATGTAAAATAAAAAAATTAATCTTTAAATGTGCATATGCACAAATTGCTTATACAAAATGGTATTTATGTAAAAACTGCATAAAATCTTTCCACACACTTAGAAAAGATTGTTATTTAAATCATGTGCATATGCATACATCTGCGTGGTGGTGCGCACGCATGCTCAATTGTGTCAGATCCCCTAGAGCTGGAGTGAGAGGCGGTTGTGAGCACCTGACGTGGGTCCCGGGAGCCAGATTTGGGTCTTCTGAACAGTACACGCTCTTAAGCATTGACCCATCTCTCTAGCCGCAAGTACTTTTGTGTGGGTCTATGTGTCCAGCCTCTCACAGGGGTTCCAGACAGGGCTCTACCGCTGTACGATATCCCTAGCCTTTCCGGCTTTGGCTTTGAGAGAGGGAGGGAGGGAGGGAGGGTCTCACTAGGTTGTCCAGGCTAGACTTCAGCTCTCTCTGTTCCCAGGCTGCCCTGCTGCCTCTCCGCCTCTCGAATGGTTGAGATCCCTCTTACATGCTTTGAATCGTTCTATGGTTTAAATCTAGCACGATATAAATACTGTGAAAATCCTCACCCCATGTTGTTATTGGAATAATGAGCAAAAGCAGTCTGAATGTTGAGTGCAGGCGCAGGCTTTCTGGTCTGTGATTGGTTGCGTGTATGGATGCAGAGACCCCAGATCTGGAGTTCCATCTGAATTTGCATTTGAGAAGTTTCCCCTATTGCTTGGCATTCTCCTTTGATTCTCAAGGAGTAGACCACCTCCCATGGATCTTCCCTTTCTCTCTTTTTTGGGGGGATTTTTTCAAGACAGCGTTTTCTGTGTAGCCCTGGCTGTCCTGGAACTCACTCTGTAGACCAGGCTGGCCTCCAACTCAGAAATCCGCCTGCCTCTGCCTCCCAAGTGCTGGGATTACAGGCGTGCGCCACCACCGCCCGGCTGCTCTTTCTGCTCTTAAATGGACCAGATCTTCCCCATGAGAGAAAGAGCCTGGGTTGGCCAAGCTGCCTGGCGTGTGGTGGAGCCCCTCAGGAGCTGGGAGGGGTGAGCGGGCAGCAGGACTTGTCAGTTCTCTACCCGAGGCCCACTTCCTCCCGTAGGTACCTCATGGCAGGCCTCGGATCCAGCAGTGAGGACGAGGGGGGCTCTCACAGTGAGAGCGCTGAAGATGAAGCGCCCAAGCCTCCCCGAAAGGTCTGCTGCCCCTACGGGGCCACGAGGGAGGACTGGGTGTCAGCCAGGCTCTGCTGAGCGGCCTCAGCTTCCCGCTGCTCCCTGCTGGCTGTCCACAGCCTCACCCAGCCCTCCTTCCTCAGCGGCCCCAGCCCAAGGCCAAGACCCAGGCAGCAGGACCCAGCTCACCCCCAAGGCCACCAACCCCAAAAGAGACCAAAGCACCGTCACCAGGACCCCAGGACAATAGTGACACTGAGGGGGAACAGTCAGGTTAGAATCTGAGGAAGAGGTCTACACTCTTATGTCTGAGGGAGGAGGGCTGGGGCCTGGACCCCGGAGTCTGAGGGAGGAGGGCTGGGGCCTTGAGCCCTGGGTTTGGGGCCAGGGATTGTCTATATTTCTGGATCTGAGGGGGAGGGCCGTGTGAGGTGAAGGAGTGGAGGAGGGACAGCTGGATTGAGAGGGCAGCTGAGGTACCTGACTGTACTCTTGGGTGCCATTCTGGGAGGGGAGTTACTAGATGTCCCAGGAAACAAGCCTGCTGACTGAGTTGCTACTGGCAGAAGGACGGGACAACGGGGCGGAAGATTCCGGGGACACGGAGGATGAGCTGAGGAGGTAGGATTGAGGGGTCGGTCGGCCTGGCCTTGGGTGTGGGCATCTGCTCCCTGGGTGTTCACCCTGCCAACTGCTGCTCACCCAGGGTGGCCAAGCAGAGAGAGGAAAGGCAACCCCCCGCCCCGGGGGAGAACGGCGAGGACCCGTACGCAGGCTCCACGGATGAGAACACGGACGGCGAGGCTCCCTCAGACGCAGACCTGCCGATCCCAGAGCTCCCAGGTTGGACACCTCTGACTCTGTGACGTGTCCCCTGGGCCCCCTGGGTCCCGCTGTATCATACAGCACCTGCCCCTCTCCTGTGACCCCCACTTCGCCCTGCTGACCGCTCCCCGCTCTCCACGACACTTCCTCCTCTGGCAAGCACCCGTGTGACCTTGCTGGGGCGACCTTCCCAGTGTGACAACCTCATTCCACTCAGGACTCCCCATTCGCCCCGACACCCCGCTCTGTCATCAGCCCTGCTGCCCGGCTCCTGAGTGCTGGGCGCATGGCGTGTTTGCACTTATCACTGATAACCATGGCTATCCAGCATGGTTCTCTCGTTTTGTGTTTTTGAGAAAGGGTCTCAGGTAGCCCAGGCTAGTCTTACACCTGTGGCTTTCCTTCTGTCAGCCTACCAGGGAGCTCCTAAGAAGGGTGTCTGAGCCTCCTGGGCTGGAGGAGAGCAGCTATCAGGGTTCTTGCCTATAATCCCAGTATTGGGAGGTCAAGGCAGAAAGATCACAAGTTCAAGGCCAGCCTGGCTACTGAGTGAGGCCCTTTTCAGAAAAGACTGAAGAGTCAGGAGAGCTGGAGAGAAAAGAGCAGACAGTCAGGCAGCGAGGGGCGGGGCCACCGCACAGCTGTCTCTCAGGCTTGTGGGCAATGTCAGGAAAGTAGTGTGAACCCCAGGTGAGGGGGTGAATCAGTGACCTGGGACACCGTGTGCAAATGGGAAGAACACCAGCCCAGAGGCCAGCGTGGGAGCCGGCTGAGGTGAAGTGGCCGCCCCAGGCCAGCCTAGGCCGAGACCGTGAGAGCCCCGTGGCTGTGTGATGGAGCTACTGCTTAGCACCAGGCAGAGGCTGCAGGCGCCTCCTGGTGGCTTCGTGAGCTCCATCCGCAGCCACGGCGCCTGGTCCTCCCCGTTTGTTTCTCAGTACTCACTCGGGAGCTGGTCAGCGCCTCATGTCCCGCCTTTTCCCATCTCCCCACAGACTTCTTCGAGGGCAAGCACTTCTTCCTGTATGGCGAGTTCCCTGGGGACGAGAGGAGGAAGCTCATCCGCTATGTGACAGCCTTCAATGGGTGGGTTGTGGGACTGGGTGGCACAGTTGCAGGCTGGCGACCCGACAGGGTCTGGGCTGCGGGAGGATGAAGTCAGCGAGCCCGGCAGCGTGAGGACAGCTGCCCACTGTGCTTGCAGCCCCAGAGGGCTGCCCTCTCCCTCCCCTCTCGAGGGGCGGCGCTGGGTGGGCATCGCTGGTTTGACTTGTCAAGGCCGCTGCTTGGAAGGCGCGGGTCTCATAGGCAGCCGCAGGGGGCAGAGGCCAAGCTAAAAGCCGGGCTCACAAACACACAAGCCGGAAAGAGGAAGAAAAGAGCTGGAGAGATGGCTACTCTTGCAGAAGTCCTGCGTTCAGTTCCAGCACACATGGTGGCTCAGGACTGTCTGTAAGGAATCTGATGCCCCTACTGACACGTAGGTGTGCAAGCAGGCAGAGTGGCAGAACACTGTGTACACAATAAGAGAGAGAGAGAGAGTACGAACATGAATGAGAGAATATTTGTCCAGAAAGAGGACAGTGCATCAGCAGTGGAGAGCAGCTCTCGGGTCAGTGTGGACAGGCACTGTATCGTGGTGTGCCTCCTCAGGCGCAGTCGGGCTCTTAAAGGATGATCTTAACACACAGATCTCAGCCTGAGAGCTTTAGCGGGCGGCCTGCCCTCCTGAGCGTGTGGGCGGTGCTCACCGTAGCCCCACCTCTTCCCTCCCTCCTGAGCGTGTGGGCGGTGCTCACAGTAGCCCCACCTCTTCCCTCCCTCCTGAGCGTGTGGGCGGCGCTCACCGTAGCCCCACCTTTTCCCTCCCTCCTGAGCGTGTGGGCGGTGCTCACTGTAGCCCCACCTTTTCCCTCCCCCCAGCGAGCTCGAGGACTACATGAGCGAGCGGGTCCAGTTTGTCATCACAGCGCAAGAGTGGGACCCCAACTTTGAGGAGGTAAGCCCTGGAGGGGCAGAGACGGAGAGCCCCAACCCGCTCTGGCATTCCCTCTGTCCTCTGATCATATTCCCACGTGGACGCCTCTCCCTTAGGCCCTGATGGAAAACCCTTCCCTGGCCTTCGTCCGGCCGCGGTGGATCTACAGTTGTAACGAGAGGCAGAAGCTGCTCCCCCACCAGCTCTACGGAGTGGTGCCCCAGGCCTGAATGCGCACCTGTATACATGCGTACGCGTGCACGTGTGTGCACAGGCCTGAGTGCACACGTGTCCACACAGATGACTTTAATAAAGGAGACTTTGTTTGCAGCAGTCGTTTCTCTCTTAGGCGACTCTAGGGTCTGCTGGCCCCTGTCCCCGTCCCCGTCCCAGGGTCTGGGCAGAGGTGAGAGGGACCCCCCACCATAGATCTGCTAAGAAGTAGCTCCTCCCACCCCCTCGGCTCAGCAGTTCTGTGCTGACAGGAGCCAGGGAGTTGGAAGTGTGCCACTCAGTGCTGTCCCCCAAATAGACCTGGTCCGTCCTGTCACATGTCTCTGGTCAGTGAGCTGAAGGCATCAATGCTTATCACATGTGCCGGACTAGCCAGGCTCCTTCCCCGGTGTCACCAGCACCGCCAGCTCGGTTTCCATCCATTTCTGGTGGCAGAAAGGGTGGGAGGAAGTCTGTACTTAGGAAGCTGCCCAAGTCTGAGCTGGGAATGGAGCAGAGCTGCCAGGGGACCAAAGCAGGAGTCGGGAGGGGGGTGGGGCAGCGGCCACATGATGGGCGTGGCCTGAGGTTGCTCACAGCAGGGGGCTCTGGGGCTGGGAAAGCGAGCACAGCCCTCAGGTGCTGTCCGTCGTGGCCCCCAGTGAGTGGCCATTTAATATGAAGGAGTGAAGGCGGACGCAGGAGGATCACCAAGCACTGAGGCCCGCAGGAGGCGCTGTGAGACCTTCTCCACCCGCTTCCTAATGAGAAGCCAGAGTAGCCGCAAGAGATGGATGCAGGCAGGGAGGCCAACGTCAGGTGCCCGTGCCCAGTCACGCATTTCAAAACACTCCACCTCTGGGACCGTTCTTTGGATGCCCTGGAGGGCTGTGAACTCCAGGCTGAGGGGTTTGGACTTCATTCTGGGGTGGGACCAGAAGGGGCTTTAGACAGGGCAAAGGTCAGGGTAGACGGGGTGAGACCTGACCCTCGGGTAACCTCCTCTTGGATGTTTTCTAACTTCAACCAACCAAGAGTTACTGAGCTCTCCCCACCCCCGACTGTCTCATGACTGCCTGGCCGTGTTTGGGCTTTGTGCGCTCAGTCAGTGGGTCAGTGACTCGTCCGTTCCACTGCACTGACCTTTCTCCCTGTCACTCTCCCAACACTACAGCCAGATGCCCCAATCTTGGCCCAGACAGACCATGTTCTGTCTGATGTTCTCCAGCAGGTCTGGCCGGCTAAGATCTGGATGGGTCCCTAGGCTAAGACGGGTACCAGGAGCTGGCTTCCCCAGGCTCCAGGGACCAGTCTGCTGCGTTCCCAGCTTCTGGGGACTGCCCATGGTCCCTCCATTTCAGGGCAGCTATGGCCGGCCGGCTGCATCTGTCCACATTACATCACTGTGCCCTTGACCCTGGGGTAGTGCACGCCTGTCATCAAGGTGCTTGGGAGAGAGAAGCAAGAGAACCCAGAGTGTAAGCTTGGATGGGGCTGCCCTAGAGGGCTGTGATGGCATCCCTGGCTAGACAGCAAGTTTGCGGTGACAGAGTCACAAGCTGGATGACAAGAGACTCAGTGAACTTAGAAAAAAAAAAAACAAAAAACAAAAAACAAAAAAAAAAACCCTGGTGACATGATCCCCACTGGGGCTAATTATTTTTGTGACAGTGCTGAGAATTCAATCCAAGCCCTTGGCACATGCCGCCATCTACCTGTGAGCTGGGTCCCCAGCGCTGCCCTGGTCTGGAATGACCACTGACCCAAAAGCCTTGACACTTCCCGCTGCATTCTCCCTCACCACACGCCACACCCACGCACGCTCCCGGGAGCGCACGATGACTGCCTGTAGTTAGCTGCTGTCCTGTGCTTCATGTTCCCCATCTGTGAGACGCTGGGGACGCCCAGTGAAGACTCACCCCTGATTCCACGGGGCTTATGCGCTTGGCGGGGCGTGGGCAGTGGCAACACGGTGTGGCAGTAGTGGGGCAGGACAGGTCGTTTACACCTGGGAGAGCCATTGTAGGCAAAGGCCCTGGGGAGGAGCAGGCAGGAAGCCGAGCGCCGGCTGGCTAGAGACCCACTTCCCCTTAGGTACCGTGCTCTCAGCCCCATTTCCCTATCTCTACAAGGTAAGGTGGACCAGACCAACGCCTTTGGTTTCTTTGTTTTTGAGATCTTGGCAGTAGGCAATTAATGCTATTCATATTGACCCAGTGGTGACAGTAGTGTTCCCTGCTACCTGCCCCAGTGTTCTGGGTTCCTGAAAGACAGACAGACAGACAGACACACACACACACACACACACACACACACACACACACAGCCTTATTATTTAATATGCCTTCATCACCTCCATGGCTGGGCCACTTCTAAGCCTCCACGTAGCTAATACACTCTCTCCCCTCTGATATTGCTAAATTATTACTTTTTTTTTTTTTTTTTTTTGGATTTGGTTTTCTCGAGACAGGGTTTCTCTGTGTAGCCCTGGCTGTCCTGGAACTCACTGTGTAGACCAGGCTGGCCTCGAACTCAGAAATCCGCCTGCCTCTGCCTCCCAAGTGCTGGGATTACAGGCGTGCGCCACCACTGCCCAGCCAAATTATTACTTCTAAAACCTCTATTCCATCCTGGCCGCTCTGCACCGAGGCGTGCAGCCCTCCTGGGCCACGCTCCCTGACTCTTGCATGTTGGCTGTCTCCTTGTCTACACTTCTCAGACCTGGTCTCTCTCCTTTCCCAGCACGGTGGTTCTAAATCCTCCATCCGCTCTCCCAGTCCCCTTGCCTGTGAATCCTAAAGTCCTGCCTCTGTCTCCCCACCCAGACATTGGCCACCAGCACATCATTTATTTGCCAATCCAAACCAACTGGGGCAGGGACCCTCAGCGTCTTACAGTGTTACATTTGGGCTCTTGTGCAATTTTGAGAACCCAGTTAACATAATACAAGCGTTAGACCAGATTCACAACAGAGACCCTCTCATAGCCCAGGGTGGCCGCAAACTCCTTTTTTTTTTTTTTGGTTTTTCGAGACAGGGTTTCTCTGTGTAGCCCTGGCTGTCCTGGAACTCACTGTGTAGACCAGGCTGGCCTCGAACTCAGAAATCCGCCTGCCTCTGCCTCCCAAGTGCTGGGATTAAAGGCGTGCGCCACCACGCCTAGCTGCTTCAAACTCCTTATGTAGCAGAAGGTGACTTTGAACTCCCGATTCTCCTTTCTGTGCCTCACAAGTATTGGCAGGAACTATGTGCCGCCATGTTTCAGTGAGCGAGCTTGCTTTTGGGCAGCCCTTGTTGCTGCGGAGTTTCGGAAGGACTCTAACAGGGCAGGGAGACAGCCAAGGTGCCCCACGGCTGGGGTGGTGTGGGGAGGATCCTGACCCCTCCAAGGCCTTCGGCAGCACAGCAGCCTGCACACGTCCTCCAGCCGCGTCCAGGACATGTTTAGGTAAGTATCTTCACACAGGTCTAGATGCATTTAGCGGGCAGACTGGGCTACGGGGTGAGACACCATCTTTGGAAAAAGTAAAAATATAACTTAGGCGCTGGAGAGTTGACTCAGGGATTTAGAGCACTGGTGGCTCGTGCAGAGGACCCAGGGACAATTCCCAGCACCCACATGGCGGCTCACAACCACCTAATATAACTCCAGCCCTACAGGATTCGATTCCTTCTTCTGACGGCCAAATATGTGCATATGCGTGGTGCGTAGACACCGCAGGCAGGACACCCATCCACATAAAATAGTGAGATCTAAACTGAAGAAAGGACTTCTAGCCAGATGTGGTGGTCAGTGCCAGCACTCAGGAGGCAGAGGCAGGCAGAGCTCATGCATCTCTACGAGTTCCAGGACAGCCAGGGACACACAGAGAAACCCTGACTCGAAAAACCAAAAAGAAAGAAAAATGGAGCCTCAGGCACCAGCGGGCAGCTCAGCGTGCACAGCACTTGCTGTGTGAGCCCGAGGACCTGACTTTGATTCCCAGGAGTCACGTAGGGCACACATGGAGCACCCACTGCCTACACGAAATTGTCTTCTGCCCTCCGCATACGTAATGTGGGACACTCTGTCATGCATGTACACACAATAGTAAACTTAGCTGGGTGTGGTGGCTCATGGTTTTAATCAGCAGGCAGATCTCTAAGTGGTAGGCCAGCTTGGTTGACATACATAGTAACTTCCAGGCAAGCCAGAGCTACATAGCGAGACCCTGTCTCAAAAAGAAAAGAAAAGAGAAAAGAAAGGAAAAGAAAAAGGACAGCCGGGCGGTGGTGGCACACGCCTGTAATCCCAGCACTTGGGAGGCAGAGGCAGGTGGATTTCTGAGTTCGAGACCAGCCTGGTCTACAGAGTGAGTTCCAGGACAGCTAGGGCTACACAGAGAAACCCTGTCTCGAAAATAACAAAAAAAAAAAAAAAAAAAAAAAAAAAACAACAACAAAAAGAATGACTTATTTTTATGTATGAGTACAGTGTAGCTGTTTTCAGACGCACCAGCAGAGGGCGTAGCTCCCATTACAGGCAGATGTTTTGTGAGCCACCATGTGGTTGCTGGGAATTGAACTCAGGAGCTCTGGAAGAGCAGTCGGTGCGGTTAACCACTGAGCCGTCTCTCTCTCTAGCACCCATGCTGCGTCTTTAATGCTCCCACTGCTGTGGACCTAACTAACCCCAGACCGGCTCAGCCAGCACACTTTCCGGAAACTTTCTGGATTCCCGGAACCTTAGCCAAGAACACCTCTCATCTCATCTCTGTAACTACCACCATCACCAGGTGGCCAGGGAGACGCTCGGCTCGGCTCAGCGGGTGAAGATGCGGGCTGCCAAGCCCGCCAGCCCGAGTTCTATCCGTGGCCCTAGCGGTGAAGACAACCGCCTAGCTCCTTACAGGAAAGTTTTGTCATTCCAGGTGACAGGCAGGGGTCGGCCTATGTCTGACAAGCCCAGGACTGTGAGCTTTCGAGACCGCAGATGTCACCAGGTCTGGAAAGGCGCCCGCCAAGCCTCTTAACACGTGTTCTTGCAAACAGACCTAGCATGTGCGTTGATGGTATATTTTATTGGTAGATAGGGCCTCATACGATAGCCCTGCCTGGCCCGGGACTTTCTCTGCACACCAGACTGGCCTTGAACTTCTGCAGTCCTTCCACCTCTGCCCGGAGTGCCGGGACCCCGGGTGTGCAGTGCCTCTCCCCCCAGCTTGGTTTTGTTGTGTATTGTGTTTATTTAGTGTGTATGGGGTATACCTGACAGACACACACTCCCTGCTCCTGGGAGGCGGAAGCAAGCAGGTCTCTGTGAAATTGAAGGCAGCCTGGTCTACACAGCGAATCCCAAAGAAAAGATAAGCAGACAGCCAAAAGGGGGAAAATAGGTGTATGTGCTGGGGCTTAACGATGGCTCTGTGACTAAGAACACCCGTTGCTTGTGCAGAGGTGCTGGGTTCTGGTCCCAGCACCCACACGGAGACTCACAACTATCCCCAATATTCCAGGAGCTCTGACCCCTCACACCGACAGGCACCAGGCACAGGTGTGGTGCATAGACACAATTGCGGAAATCAAAGAAGAAAAGCAAACCATCGGAGACCGTGTGCGCCCGCATGCGTGGCGTTTGTCAAGCATGCACAAAGCCCTCCGAACCATGAAAAAGCCCCAGGGTCGCCTGGAGACGTGACCCTGTCCCAAAACAAACACCCCACAAACTCAAAGTGCTTTCTCAGAGCATGAACCCGAGTCCTCGGGAATCACAAACCTCGTCCAAGGTTCCCAAGAGATTCAGGGGCACTCCAAGCCTCGAGCTCTCCAGTTGTGTGTGCCCCTTGGCCTGCCCCTGTCACCTCCCGCGGCCACCTCCTGTGCTCACAGCTCCAAGTGCACACAATGCTGGCCTCTTTCCTACGGCAGCGCATGCCCTCTGGCGGTGGGCATGGGGTGGGCTATTATTCCCAGCGTGGCCACCCCACAGGGGACATCCCTCAGGCCTTTATCACAGGCTTGAGCGTGCAGGGCCAGGGTTGCCACAACCCCACACCTCCAGGTCCACAGCCTGACCCCAGCTGATGGCACCTGCCTCTGTGCATAGCGGGAATCCCTCGACCTTCTGAATCAGGTTCCAGGAGAACCAATAATCCCAAGCCACCCCGGGGACACACATAACTAGAACCCAGGATTTCGAAGGGTGTCAGAAAAGTTCCAGGCCAGCTTGGGCTACGTGTATCAAGACCCTGCCACTGTCCGGGTTAGAGGGCAGTCCACACATACAGCAGGGCTTAGAAATTCCAGGTCTTTATTGACAGCTGATGGAGGCAGTGTGGGCAGGTGGGCTCACTCCCTCTCTGCCTGGCCCTCCGGCTGGTGGTGGCTGCGTTGGTGAACCAGCAGGAGGCGTCTCTGGCCAAAGGTCTGGTTGCAGCTGGAGCACCGGTGGCGGCCAGTAGCCTGGCTGCCGGGCGCAGTCGGGGGGTCGTGGCACAGGCGATGGGCTGCCAGTTTGGAGGGAAAGGAGAACGCTTTGGGGCAGTGCGGGCAAGGGTAGGGGCGGGCGTCGGTGGCGTGGTGCGTGTGGCGGTGGGCCGCCAACTTGGACGGGTAGCAGAAGGACTTGGGGCAATCGGGGCACGGGTAGGGACGGGCGGGCGCATGGGTCCAGAGATGCGCCGCCAGCTTGGAGCGGTGGCCGAAGGCCTTGGGGCAGTGCGGGCAGGAGTGCGGGCGAGCCCCGCTGTGCGTGAGGCGGTGAGCAGCCAGCTTGGACGGGTAGGAGAAGGCCTTGGGACAGTCGGGGCACGGGTGCGGGCGGGTGCCGCCGTGCGCCAGCCGGTGCGTGGCCAGCTTAGATGGGTAGGAGAAGGCCTTGGGGCAGTCCGGGCAGCGGTGCGGGCGCTGGGGAGGGGGCCGCCGGCGGGGCCGGGAGGGCACGCTCCCAGGTGCAGCGGGCTGGCTGGGCCTCGGCAGGTCCTGGTGGGGGACTGGGGGACAGGAGAATTAGTGGGCTTCTGGGAACAGACACACCCTGAGTCCAGGCCAGGCTTCACCTCCTCAACACTGTATAAAGCAGAGTCTCACTCCTTTACCTTGGCTGGCCTGAAACACTCTCTGTAGACCAATTGACTCCAAATTAACAGGGATTCCCCTGCCTCTGCTTCCTGAGTGCGGGGGACTAAAGATCTGCGCCACCACCCTGGGCCCTGCCATCTCTTAATACTAGAGGGGTATCTCAAAGTGTCTGAGCAAACAAATGTCACACTGGTGTCCCATTAAGGGACATTCCTGCTTGCCCTCTGACCCCTACCAAGCCAGTTCCGAAAGCTTCTAAAGTGTCCCTTTCCAGCACTACCCATCCCCCCCCCCAATCTGCTGAGGGTAGTGGCGGTGGTGACCCCAAATGGTCATAACGTTGCTTCTCTCCGCTGTCACTCCTAGGGAATGAGTGAGAACCTGGGCTGCTCTCACCTTCGGTCTCCGGGTCCTGACAAGTGGGACTAGGTTCGGAGACGCTGGCCTCGGCCTTCACGCTTCCGCCCAGCATCTTGCTGGCCAAGGGACCCAGGGGCAGCAGGGCAGGGGGTGAGGATGGCGCCAGTGGTTAACAAGTTCATGGAGACAGGGGTGGGGGCCTAAAATCGAAAGGTCAGTCTGTTTAGAACCAGGCTTTTGGTTAAGTCTAGTCCTAACTCAAGAGCAGAGAGCTGGAAGGCGGAGCCCAAGTGCACCCTGGGAGGGGATATGAAAATAAAACCAAGAATCTTTTCACTGGGTGGGGTGGGTCTATGTCAAAGCGGGCGGGACCGCTAATCTGGAGTGGGCGGGGCTATGTCAGAGTGGGCGGGACCACTAAATCTGGGGTGGGCGGGGCTATACGAAAAGATCACAGTGTCCCGGCCACCCAAGTCCAGGGGCTGGTCTTTGAGCGCAGTGGGTGTGCCCTTGGCCACCCTGTCCCAGAAGTGCTTTGGGTACAGTGGGTGGGATTCTAGTGGAAAGGTGGGGGGGGGCTTACCCTGTCTTTAGTCTCAGCCTACTGATGCTGTGTCGCTAAACGGCATCTCTGGCATAGAACTGGGGACCCGGAGGATTAGGGAAACCTGGAGAGAAAGACGAAAGGAAGGTGTGGTTTATAGAACCCAGAATGGGCTTCCACTGGAGGGAGTCCCAAACGTCTGGCGTCGCATGCACTCCTCAAAAAAACCAGAGCACGGGCTCCATAGCCACCCTTCTCGGAGAGATCCTGGCGTCCAGCCCCCAAGCCGTCTCCAGGAGACCTTGACCCAGCCCTTCTCACCTGCAGGGCGGTCCCTCCCCGGGGGTGGGGCTCCGGAACCCTCCCGGCTCCGTTAAGCCTCGGGAGCTACCTTGTAGCCCTCGGACCTGCACCTCCCAGCGGGCGCTGGGACGCCGTGGGAGGAGGGGAGAGCGGGAAGGAGGTTGCCGAGCCGTGGGGCCCAGCTTCACGTCCATCCCCCTCCTCCCATCCGGGGCTGGAGGGGGCGTCGGCACGCATGCGCACTCTCGGCCCTCCAGAGGCTGCGGAGGGGAAAATGTGGTGGAAGGAGGGGGTGGCTGAGCCGCCCAGCCGGCAAGTTCCTGAGCAAGCGCGAAGCTATCCGGCTAAGGAAAGTGCACATCTGGAAGGATGGGGTTAGCAGGAGTGTGTGCATATCCCTCCTTTTCTTCTTCTTCTTCTTCTTCTTCTTCTTCTTCTTCTTCTTCTTCTTCTTCTTCTTCTTCTTCTTCTTCTTCTTCTTCTTCTTCTTCTTCTTCTTCTTCCTGTGATAGGGTCTCAAGTAGCCGAGGCCAGCATCGAACTCCCTACGTAGCCGAAAATGGCCTTGAACTGGTTGGTGATCCTCATGTCTTCACCTCTCAAGTGTTGTGCTGAGACAAACTCCACACACAGCCTCGCCCCACCCCCTCCCCCACATTCCCATTCTGGCTTCTTTTTGTTAATGTTCCCCCCCCTTTTTTTTTTGGTTTTTTTTTTTTTTTTTTTTTTTTTTTTTTTTTTTGGTTTTTTGAGACAGGGTTTCTCTGTGTGGTCCTGGCTGTCCTGGAACTCACTTTGTAGACCAGGCTGGCTCGAACTCAGAAATCCGCCTGCCTCTGCCTCCCAAGTGCTGGGATTACAGTCGTGTGCCACCACCGCCCGGCCTCCCCCCCCCCTTTTTTTTTAAATGTTAATTACATTTATTTACTTATTGTCATCTGTGTTTGAGGGTGGCGGTCAGAGGGCAACATGTGGACCCTCGTGGACTGGACTCAGTTCTCACTCACGGGTCCTAGGGATCGAACTCAGATCTTCAGTCTTGGCCGCTGCTGCCTTTAACCACTGAGGAGTCGGTCTCTCTCTCTCTCTCTCTCTCTTAAAAAAGTATTTGTTTGTTTATTTATTTATTTTATGTAAGTATACTGTAGCTGTCTTCAGACACTCCAGAAGAAGGCATTGGATCCCATTACAGATGGTGGCGAGCCACCATGTGGTTGCTGGGATTTGAACTCAGGACCTCTGGAAGAGCAGTCAGTGCTCCTAACCGCTGAGCCATCTCTCCAGCCCCCGAGGTGTCTCTTTAACCTTGTACTGAGAATTCCCTGTACAGTCTGAGTTCTGCCTTTGGGAGTAGTTTCGGTTCTACCCCTCCAAGCATGTACAGAAAGCCTGGCTATTTCTTCCAGAAAGGGCAGGGAGCAGCACTCACTGACACCCAGAGGCATTTGCAAAGCACTTTAGGCACCTTTCACCGACATCCAGCACCACACCTAGCACCTGGCACTACCTGCTGCCCCTCCCTAGGTGGTCTAGGAGTGCCGGGCCAAGGGTGACACTGAGCGCCTGGCCTGCTTCCAGGCGGTAATGGTACAATTTCCTGCCCAGCATTGGTATGCTGGTGAAGTGCTCATAAAAGCCTCCACACTCAGCCGGATAACCCTACAGTCTGGCCAACCCTGGGAGCCATGGGAGTTATTTGGTGGGACTGAGTAACCGGCTTGCACTGGACTCTGCCACTTTCTAGTCGTGTGACCATGAATAAGTCACTTCATGGTTCTGGGCCTCTGTGTCTGCGTGTGTATTAAACAATCAATGGAAACTGTTTAAAAATTGGTGGCGTCGCCGGGCCTTGGTGGCGCACGCCTTTAATCCCAGCACTTGGGAGGCAGAGGCAGGCGGATTTCTGAGTTCGAGGCCAGCCTGGTCTTCAGAGTGAGCTCCAGGACAGCCAGGACTACACAGAGAAACCCTGTCTTGAAAAACAAAAACAAACCAAAAAAAAAAAAAAAATTGGTGGCGTCCAGGCAGTGTTGTCCTGTTTTGTTTGTTTGTTTTGTTTTTGTTTTCTGTCTTTTTGAGACAGGGTCTTACCACACAGTTCTGGCTGTCCTGGAACTCGCTCTGTAGAGCAGGCTGGCCTCAAGCACACAGGGATCTGCCCGCCTGCCTCCCCGCGGGGGCTCGAATCAGAGGCAAACGCCACCAAGCCCCGTCCCAGCGGGTGTGGTTGAGCACTGAGCTCTCTCCCTCTCCACTTCCTTTCCGAATATTTAAAACGTGACACGGTGAGTGCAGTGGCGCACACCTTTAACCCCAGCACTCCGGAGGCAGAGGCAGGTGGGTCTCGAGGCCAGCCTGGTCTACAGAGGGAGTTCCAGGATAGCCAGGGCTACACAGAGAAGCCCTGTCTCAGAGAACCAATATGTAAATTCATTTGTTATTTCTATGTGTGTGTTTATGTGCATCTGTGGTAACCATATTCAGAGGTAAGGGGACAACTCGTGGGAGGTGCCTCTTCCCGCGGGCAGGTCCTGGGGATTGAACTCAGGTATTCAGACTTGGAGGTAAGCCTTACCCACCGAGGCATCTTGCGGGTGCAATATTTTGTTTTTACTGCGCATTAAATTAAGCCCAATGGTGTTACGTTGTCCTGAAAACAGGAGGTGAGCAGACCTAAAGGAGGAATGATCCACACTGTATACCGAGGATCTCCCCACCAGGGCTCTGGCTAGCTTTCTGCTCCTTGTGCATGCTGTGGCTGGTCCTACCTCAGGGCCTTTGCACACTCTGTTCTCCCTTTCCCTAGGACCCTTCATTCAGGTCTTTGCTGGCCTGATTCCCTCTGCAGAGTCTCAGGTCAGAGGTCACCGTGGCAGGAGGCTTCCCCCGGCAACTCTCCCCTTCACTCCTCTCCTCTCTGCTCTTCCAGCTGTATATGTGTCTTCTAGAATGTACTTTGTTCAGATGGACAGCTTACTGATTGTCTCCAGGGGTAGAGCCCTGCCTAGAGTCCCCCAGTGAGGGGCTGGGGGCGTGGCTCAGTGGTAGAGCCCCTGCCTAGTGTCCCCCCAGTGAGGAGCTGGGGGCGTGGCTCAGTGGTAGAGCCCCTGCCTAGTGTCCCCCCAGTGAGGAGCTGGGGGCGTGGCTCAGTGGTAGAGCCCCTGCCTAGAATCCCCCAGTGAGGGGCTGGGGGCGTGGCTCAGTGGTAGAGCCCCTGCCTAGAGTCCCCCAGTGAGGGGCTGGGGGCGTGGCTCAGTGGTAGAGCCCCTGCCTAGAGTCCCCCAGTGAGGGGCAGGGGGAGTGGCTCAGTGGTAGAGCCCCTGCCTAGTGTCCTCCCCCCCAGTGTGGTGCTGGGGGTGGGGAATGGGTGTTGTAGATTAGGTAGAGTTTAGCAGAGCACTATATATAGAGTGTAACAGGCCAGGGATTCCCTGTGAGGACAGGGTCTGAAAGTCTTGCTAAAACACTGGGGAAGGGAGGCCCCACCAATATGGTTGACTCGTTAGCTTTGCCTAAAAGTCCTTGTTTCTCTCTCTCTCCCCCAACCCGCCCCCCCCCGCCCCCGGCTTCCATAAACCTAGTATCTCCTGCTTGTACTCCCTGTTTTTCTCTGCAGTGGGCCTGGTGACTCTCCTCTGGGTCCTGGCTTCTTCAAGCGTGGGCCAGGCAGGCGAGGGACTTCATGAGCACGCGCGGAAGGATCAACAGCACTCTCTCCTCTTTCTCTCGGACCAGCTCTTCTCCCCTCTTGCTTTCTCCATATCATTTCGCTCTCTGCTCTCCCGTGTTTAGCCATCTCGTCCGATCTTCTATGTTGAGTTTGTTACGTTTCTGAGAGAGTCTCACTGGGCAGCGCAGCAGGCCCCACGATCATGGCAGAGCCGGGCATAGCTGAGTTCTAGTCTTTAGTCCTAGAACTCGGGAAGCAGAGATAAGTACATTTCTGTGAGTCCGAGGCCAGCCTCCACTACATAGACAGTTACAGGCCAGCCGGGGCTACATAGAGAACCGTCTCAAAAACAAAACCAACACCACCTACAACAACAACAACAACAACAACAACAACAACAACCACAACAGCAAAAACAAACAAACAAACAAAAACAACAACAACAAAAAAAACAACCAGGCAAGCAGCAATAACAAACTTTTTCCTTTCTTTCTTTCTTTCTTTCTTTCTTTTTCTTTTCTTCTTCTTCTTCTTCTTTTTTTTTTTTTTTTTTTCGAGACAGGGTTTCTCTGTGTAGCCCTGGCTGTCCTGGAACTCACTCTGTAGACCAGGTTGGCCTCCAACTCAGAAATCCGCCTGCCTCTGCCTCCCAAGTGCTGGGATTACAGGCGTGCGCCACCACCGCGTGGCAATAACAAACTTGTATGGCCATCCAGCCTCAGTTTCCCCGTTGCTTTATAGGCGTCAGCCAACCATACCTGGATTCTCAGTTTCTGCAGTCACGTGAAACTTTGTGTCTTTAGTTCATTGTTAGACAAGCCACGGCCGGCCGTCCCTCTGTTCTTTCATGTGTCTCTTTGTAGCCACCTGGCTTCCTTCCTCCTGCCCCGCTCAAGTTTCAAATATAGTCATATCTCTGAGTGGCTCTCTGGGCGAGTGCCATGCCACAAGTGTGGATGCCGGCCCGGGCGGTGGTGGCGCACGCCTGTAATCCCAGCACTCTGGGAGGCAGACGCAGGCGGATTTCTGAGTTCGAGGCCAGCCTGGTCTACAGAGTGAGTTCCAGGACAGCCAGGGCTACACAGAGAAACCCTGTCTCGGAAAAAACAAACAAAAAAATCCAAAAAAAAAAAAAAAAAAAAGTGTGGCTGCCAGGAGACAGCGGTGAGATGCCCCTCACCTTCCGCTGTGTGGGTCCTCAGGACTGGGCTCAAGCCGTCCAGCTTGGAGACAAGCACCTTTCCTGTTGGGCTATTTCAAGGTTCCTACCTTGACTTGAAGCTTGGGAGAGAAGGACCACAATGACTAGATCCGCACACAGAGGGAGACGGAGGTCTTAGAAAGTGTAGCCTTTATGTAACTTTTTTCTTTTGTGAAACATTTCAGGAGCAAAGCAAAGGAGGTGGTGTTTAGCAGCGTGGGCCCAAAAGGAACAAATGGCGGTCTGTGGTGCCAAGGGACAAAACAAATGCCGGCCACCAGGCTCCTCAGTGTCCCAAGTCCCCGGGGCTCCTCTCGGCTCGTCTCACCCTGCCCCTACCCTAAACGTCTCCAGTTCGCAGTCTTCCCCCTCGGCTCTAACACCCCCGACTCCCACCCTGGGTCCACTCTGCGGGCCGTGTCCAGTCGGCCGCTTTCTCTCTCTCCCGGTTCGGAACTCTCGCAGATGCCTCTGGCTGTTCTCTCCCTCGTATCTACAATCAAAACCTTCCCCGCCGCCATGCCTCAGAGCTGTCATGTTTATAGAGCAGGCCTTGTTGTGAGTCACCCCGGCAGGGTGGCAGGGTTTGCGGGGTGAGAGCTTTAGAGATCCGAGAAAGGTGGGCGGTGGCTGCCCGACTCAGAAGCTCAGAACCTAGATTAAGCCCAGGGCTGCTTCTCTGTGACAACGTGCAGTGTGGCTTGGTCTGCTAGAATGGAGGGGGTTGGGTTTGTCGTCCTCGTCCTCGAGCTGGGGATGGGAACCGGGGCCTTCTGCATGTTACACGGGGCTCTCTGGCTAAGCCACACCCTCCCCCCTTAGCCTGGGAGTGTCCCCACTATCTATACGATACGATTCCAGGAGTGAAATGTTTGATAGTCTGTGCGCTAAGATAAAGCAGTGTACCCGATCTGACTTTCTTTGTTTGCGAGACAGTTTGGTGGGTAGGAGTGCTGGCTGGTTTGATGCCAACTTGACACAGTCTTGAGTCATCAAAGCGGAGGGAAATGCCTCCAGAAGATCTAGGCAGACCTGAAGGACTTTTTTTTTTTTTTTTAAATTTCACGTGCTTTGCTGTTTTGCCTGTGAGTGTGTCTGTGTGAGAGCGTTGGCGCCTCTGGACCTGGAGTTAGTGACGGTTATGAGCCACCGTGGGGGTGCTGGGAATTAAACCGGGCTCCTCTGGAAGAGCAGCCAGTGCTCTTAGACCACCGTGGGCGGGGCCGTCCCTGGGCAGGTGGTCCACAGTTCTATAAGGAAGCAGGCTGAGCGAGCCATGGGGACAAGCCAGGAAGAGGCGCCCTCCCTGACCGCGGCGGCAGCTCCCGCCTCCAGGGTCCTCCTCTCTGTCAGTTCCTGTCCTGACTTCCTTCAAATATGAACAGTGGTGTGGACATACACACCAAATAAACCCTTTCCTTCCCAAGCTGCCTTGGTCCTGGTCTTTCATTGCAGCTACAGTACCCACAGCTAGGACAGTAGGCCTGACTGGCGTGGCCATGTACTCCAGGCTTGCCCCAACTCGTAGCCAACTGCTTGCCTGAGCCTCTTGAGTGCTGGGATCATAAGCATGTATCCCAGCACCCATGCATCCCAACACCCAGCATCCCAGCACCCATGCATCCCAGCACCCATGCATCCCAACACCCATCATCCCAGCACCCATGCATCCTAACACCCATGCATCCCAGCACCCATGCATCCCAGCACCCATGCATCCCAGCACCCAGCATCCTGACACCCATGCATCCCAGCACCCATGCATCCTGACACCCATGCATCCTAACACCCATGCATCCCAGCACCCATGCATCCTGACACCCATGCATCCCAGCACCCATGCATCCCAGCACCCATGCATCCTGACACCCATGTATCCCAGCACCCATGCATCCCAGCACCCAGCATCCTGACACCCATGCATCCTAGCACCCAGCATCCTGACACCCATGCATCCCAGCACCCATGCATCCCAGCACCCATGCATCCTGACACCCATGTATCCCAGCACCCATGCATCCCAGCACCCAGCATCCTGACACCCATGCATCCTAGCACCCAGCATCCTGACACCCATGCATCCCAGCACCCATGCATCCCAGCACCCATGCATCCTGACACCCATGTATCCCAGCACCCATGCATCCCAGCACCCATGCATCCTGACACCCATGCATCCCAGCACCCAGCATCCTGACACCCATGCATCCCAGCACCCATGCATCCCAGCACCCATGCATCCTGACACCCATACATACTGACACCCATGCATACTGACACCCAGCTATCTGCATCCTTGGCATAAGTGATCTGTACGTTTTTAGAGTCTTTGACCCCCCATGTACAACAAATGACGCTCAACTTGAAACACATAACACAAAGCATGTACACGTGTGTAAGCAGATTCTGTGGAAGGGTTTGTCCTGGGGAAAAAACAAAACAAAAAAATCCCAAACAAAATCAAATCAAAACAAGACAAAACAAAAGACAAAATCATTAAGCCAGGCATGGTGCTACACACACACAAGTGAAGATGTGTGTGTGTGTGTGTGTGTGTGTGTGTGGTGTATGTGTATGTGGTGTGTATGTGTGGTGTGTGTATATGTGTGTGTGGTGTGTGTGTGTATATGTGGGTGTGTGTGAATGTGTGTGTATGTGTAGGAGTTGTGTGTGTGCATGTGTGTGCATGAGGTGCGTGTGTGTGCATGAGGTGCGTGTGTGTGTGTGTGTGTGTGTGTGTGTGAGAGAGAGAGAGAGAGAGATAGAGAATGTGCAATCAACAAAAGGAGGAGAAAGAAGAAAAAACAAAAGAAAAATATTTCTGACAAAGGTGCTTAAATAACTCTTGTGAGGGGCTAGCTAGCGGAAGGCTCTGTTGCTAAGCAACCATTGAAGGCACGTCAGGTTCCTGGAATCCCTGTAAAAGTAGAAGGTGGAAACTGACTCTACAAAGACAAACTGCACATATATGTCCATTCAAAAAAGAATAGGCACGCGCGCGCGCATGTGCGCGCGCGCACGAACTGAAGAGCATGGACTGCTTTTTGTAGAGGACCCAAGTTCTGTTCCCAGCACCGACAGTGAGCCGTACACAACCTCCTGTCATCCAGCTCCAGGGGATCCAACCTACACTGTCACGTGCTCTCGTCTGCACACACCAGACACAGACATAATATTTTTTTTTTAAAAAATACAAATAAGAATCTTAAATATTTATTGTTGTTGTCGTCCTTGGAAGACTTAGGATAGCCACGATTTTGTAGCCAACCTGGGCTATGTGATAAGATCCTGTCTCAGCCGGGCATGGTGTGTGCACGCGCCTTTAATCTCAGCACTACAGAGTCAGAAGTAGGCGGATCTCTGAATTAGAGACCACCTTGGTCTACAGGATGATTTCCAGGACAGCCATAGCTTGGTGCTGAGAACCTTGCCCAACAGTTCCTCAAATACTAGTGATCTTGAATTTATTTATTTTTTTTCTTTCGCGGGATGACTAGCCCAACACGTGTTTTCCTGGGAAACGTCCCATGGCTTCACGTGTCGGGGGCGTTCTACTTCTCTCTCTGTTTCTACAACAGTATCTCCGAATGCCCGGAGTCTCTGATCTCTTTCCGGTCCGTTTCAGGGTCTCCCCGCAACCCTTGCTCGCGGTCTTCCTGGGTCGTGTGAACTGCGGTTCCTTTAAGGCAGGCCCCGCCCCGGCCCGCCCTCCCGGGTCAGCCCCGGTGCGTAGGGCTCTGGCGGGGCGGCTGCTGGGCTCAGTGCGGAGTGGGCTCTGGCGCGATGGCGAGCGCGGCCGTCAGGGTCGCCGGGCGGCGACTGAGCCAGCAAAGCGCATCCGGAGCCCCGATCCTCCTGCGGCAGGTGCGGACAGGCGAACGGACGGAGGGACCCCGAGCCCGGGGCGGCGGGAGGGGCAGGACTCTTCTGTCCTTTAAAGGAGGTCTGGGGTGTCCTTCATACCTGGCTGTTGGAAAACAAGGAGTCCCGGTCCTTTGACATAGAGTAGTCAGGGGGACTCTGGGCTTGGGGTCCGGGTTTGGGGCCCATTACCGGAGAAGCGCGGGGTCCTTGACTTGGTTGGGGCTTGTTTGAAGATGCAGTTTCTTGATTCCGCTGGAGGGATCTGGGGGACCCCCTGCTGATTCCCGATCCCTGGGCAAAGAGGTGGGGTTGAAGCTTCAGGATTCTAGGAAGAGGCTGGAGGGGAGGCCTGGATTCTTGTGTCCCCGGCGTGGGAGTCAGGTCCGGGAACTTTCCCTGGTGCCCTACCCCTCGCAGATGTTTGAACCCAAGAGTTGCACCTACACCTACCTGCTGGGTGACCGGGAGTCACGAGAGGCCGTCCTGATCGACCCCGTCCTGGAGACAGCGCACCGGGATGCTCATCTGATTAAGGAACTGGGGCTGAGGCTGCTCTATGCTGGTAAGCCCAGGACCAAACTTGGGCGTGAGAGAGGCGGGGCCACGGAGAAAGCGCTCTAGGAAATCAGGATCCGGAGCCCTGAGTCTGGGGGAGGAGGAGGGCTGGAGGCTAGACCCTGGATGAGGAGGAGGGCTGAAGTCCGGACCTCAGGGTCTGCCTCCTTGGGTCTGAAGGCTCGATGCCGAGGGCTGAACTATTCCGTCTTCGATGCCCTCTTCTCTCCTAGTGAACACCCACTGCCATGCGGACCACATCACGGGCTCAGGAGTTCTCCGGTCCCTGCTCCCCGGCTGCCAGTCCGTCATCTCCCACCTTAGCGGAGCCCAGGCTGATTTGCATATCGGGGAAGGGGATTTCATCCGCTTCGGACGCTTTGTGAGTCGGGTGTTGGGGTCTTAGAGAAGATGGTGTTGGCCTGAGTTCCTTAGATTTTGAAGAGAAGAGGGTACTGGGGGTGGGTGGGGGGATGGGCTGCTGGGCCCTGTGGAAGAAGGGTTGGTGGATTTAGGCTCAGACTTCTCGGCTCTGTTCTCTGGAAAGTACCATAAACCCAGGCGGAGCACTAGGGCAAGAGGCTATAGGCAGGCGTGGCTCTGGCCAGTCCCCCTAAGTCAACAGGGATGGCAAGGTTCTTGCCTGGCCATTTCCATAAAATTTGTTCCCGGTTGGGCATTCTGAGTCTAGCGCTGAGGGAGGCACCGAGCCCTTTGGTGAAGAAGGAACGCCCTGTTGCTCAGCCACCTGTCTGGATGAGTCCACTGAGGTCCTTGGGGCTACCAGCTAAGGTGGCCTTCACTGTTGTGGTGATATAAATTCAGGGCTAGGCACGTATGTGTGGGTTCCTCCCTAAATGTTGCCCTTGAAGCCTCTCACCCTAGCCACAACCCCATTGCCTCACCCAGGAGAGGGGCGAAGGTTCTCCTCCTCCCTCTGCCTCAGGCTTCATCAGCGCGTTTCCAGCCAGCTTTGCAGCCCAGGGTGTTCTGGACAGAGGTTGGGGGCGTTGTACCCAGAGGGAGGGAACAGGTGATCAGAACTGCCAAAGCTGTCTTTGGCTGAGCTGACAGAGGGGACAGAAAGTCTGGTGACAGAGTGAGGTCCCTGCCCCTTGGGTCGTCGGTCTTGTGGGGTGGGACCGTTTATTTGGAGGCGGTTAGCGGAGAGGAGGCCTGTGCGTTTGGGTTGAGCGGGTGTAGCTGCCGTTAGGAGACTTTGATTTCAGCCCTGTAAATATTTGGAAGTGGATGAGGGACATCGCTCATCGGTGTCAGCCTTGCTGACGTAGTTAGAGTAACAAGAGTCTCTCCATGTGGGGAGGGGTGTGAACGGTTGGAAGGATCTGGGTTCGTGTGAGCGGGAAGCCCTGAGCCCAAGGCTTCTCGGCCTTCCCACTGCTGCGACCCTTTCATACGGTCCCTCGTGTCGTGGTGACCCCTAGCCATACAACTGCTTTCGTTGCTACTTCATAACTAATTTCCCTACAGCTATGAATCCTAATGGAAATAGGTGTGTTTTCCGATCGTCTTAAAGGGCCCTTATAAAAGGCTTATTCAACCCTCAAAGGAGTCATGACCCACAGGTTGAGAACCACTGTCGTAGGGGTGGCTAGCTGGATGGATGGCTTAGCAGTTAGGACCAGTTGCTGTTCTTCCAGAAGACCCACGTCGGGTTCCCAGCCCCCATGTCAGGCTGCTCCCAATCGACTGTACTGTCAACTCCAGGAGGTTGGTCTCTGCTAGCACACACATGCGTTTGCACAGATACACACAGATACACAGGCATACACGTAAATCAATGACTGTTTAAAAAAATCTTAAAAAAACAAGCTGGTCATATAGGCACCCGCCTTTAACCCCAGCTCTCGGGAGGCAGATGCTGAGACAGGGGGATCTCTGTGAGTTCGAGGCCAGCCCGGTCTACATAGAGAGTTCCAGGACAGCCTGGGCTACACAGTAAGAATAAAATAAAATCTTAAAACAACAACAACAACAATAAGGAGCCTTAAGACAGGCGTGATGTAATCCTAGTGCTTGGAAGGTAGAGAGGAAAGTCAGGTGTTCAAGGTCACCCCCAGCATATGTGAGTGACCCTGAACCAAACAGTTAAAAAAAAAAAACTGGCATGGTTGTACACGCTTTTAATCCAGTCAGAGTCAGGAGGATGCACAACCAGCTTGGTCTATGTGAGATCCCTCTCAAGACAAAACAATGTAGACTTCCTCAGTGACCCGTGTGGAAGGGCGTGGCTGTGTTTGGCCTCCGTGCTTATCTCTTCTTTACTGCATCTTATTGCCATAATCCAAATATGAACGGTCCACCCGTCCACTGGACGGCTGTAAGTCAGCGAGGCCATCATCTCAGGGTGTCCTTATTACCCCTGACCGGCCATCACCCTCAGCCTCCCCGCTCCTCCCTCCCAGCCTTAGGTAATCTCCCTTCCCTTCCTTCTTTCTTTTTATATACTGCTATGTAGCCCAGGCTGGCCTTCTTCCTTTTTATATACTGCTATGTAGCCCAGGCTGGCCTTCTTCCTTTTTATATATTGCTATGTAGCCCAGGCTGGCCTTCTTCCTTTTTATATATTGCTATGTAGCCCAGGCTGGCCTTGAACTCATCACTCCCATGGCTCAACCCTTCAACTGGTAGTGTCCCCTAGGTAGGACCGAAACACGCCGTCGTGAGGCCACGTTTCCTCCCAGTACTGGGAATAAAACCGAGGGACTGATTCATGCTAGGCCAGAACTCCAGCCGGGCGGTGGTGGCGCACGCCTGTAATCCCAGCACTCGGGAGGCAGAGGCAGGCGGATTTCTGAGTTCGAGGCCAGCCTGGTCTACAGAGTGAGTTCCAGGACAGGCAGGGCTACATAGAGAAACCCTGTCTCGGAAAACAAAAAACAAAAAACAAAACAAACAAACAAAACCAACTCTCCTCAGGGATCCTAGGCAGGGGCTGTACCACTGGACTACACTTACATCCCTTTTTATTTTGAGAGAGGGTGTCTTAGTACACCAGCCAGGCTTCTGATCCTCTAGCCCCAGCCTCCCTAGTAGCCACTAGGCTATGGTTGGTCTTTAAGTCACTTTTTTTTTTTTTTTTTTGGTTTTTCGAGACAGGGTTTCTCTGTATAGTTCCGGCTGTCCTGGAACTCACTTTGTAGACCAGGCTGGCCTCGAACTCAGAAATCCGCCTGCCTCTGCCTCCCAAGTGCTGGGATTAAAGGCGTGCACCACCACCGCCCGGCTTTAAGTCACTTTAAAAAAAAGATTTATTTATTTATCTATCTATCTATTTATTTGTTGATTGATTGATTGATTTACTGTATGTGAGCTCTTACATACTGTCTTCGAACACACCAGAAGATGGCGGTCCGGGCCCATTTCAGATGGTTGGGAGCCAGCGCTCCTAACCACTGAGCCATCTCTCCAGCCCCAGTCTTGTTAAGTCACACTTATTCACGCTCATGGCCCTTTTGGTCCGTCTGGATTTGCCTGTCTGCACTTTTCATAGAAATGGGAGCGCACGGCCTGCAGCCTGTGGGCTGACTTCCTTCTCCCTCTGTGCGCCAAGGTCTGCCCGGGGCCCCGCCCCGCCCCCACTGCTATTTCATTTCCCTTCGTTACTCAACAGCCTTCTGGAGCGCCAGGGACCTCCCGGGTCTCACTTCCGCTCATGAGTTGATGGGCATTCGAACGGCTTCTGCCTTGGGACTGTTGTTACGGGTTGTGCTGCCTGGGGGTGTCCTTGAACGGGTTTTTGTGGAGTAGAGTTGCAGTCCCACCATCCCTGTGCCGGTCCCAGCACTGCACAGCGGCGTCAGCGCCTCTTAGTGCCGGTGTTTGTTAGCCTGGCTCTGTCGAGGTGTAAATTCTTTGCAGTTCTCTGGGCTCTTTTTCACTCTTGGGTTTCCTGCCCCCTTTGTAAGTTCAATTATAGTCAGGTGGTGGCGGCGCACACTTTTAATCCCAGCATTTAGGAGGCAGAGGCAGGCAGATCTCTATGAGTTTGAGGCCAGCCTGGGCTACAGAGTGGGTCCCAGGACAGCCAGGGCTACACAGAGAAAACTTCTCTCAAAACCAACCAACCAACCAACCAAACAAACAAACAAACCAAAACCAGGAAAACAAAAGATGATTTCAGCTGGGAGTGGCCTATAGTCCCAGCACTTGGGAGGTGGAGGCAGGGGGATCAGGATTTCTAGGTCATCCTTGGCTAATAATGAACTCAAGGTCAACCTGAGCTGAACTCCCAGGTTGTCTGTCCTCTGACCGCCACAGTTGGGCTAAGGCAGGCACATCCCTCAATAATAGTAAAATGCACTAAAGACATCAGATATGAGACAGGGGACTGCTTTGACCCCTTAAACAAAACAAGACGTTATAGGATACAAAAAGCGAGTGGTGTGCATGCAGTGTGTCTGTGCAGCTTGTGTGCGTTCTTACGGGTTTACCCCTGGGTTCCCTCCTCCTTATCCCTGCACAGAACATCCCCATCACCCCACAGGACACTCCGCTCTTCCTGCCCACCGATCCCTCCTCCCCAGGGACCACTTAGACATACACAATCATAGAGTGCTTCGCTGGGCCCTAATCATAGCTCTCAAGCTCTCTGCAGAAAGCTTTTTGAGCTTGTGGCTAGCCTGGGCTACTAGCACGTACCGAGCTAGCCTGGGCTACAGAGTGAATCTCTGTCTCCAAAGAAAACAAAGAAACATACAGAGTGTCTGTCTGTCCGCCCGCCCGCCCGCCCACCGCCGGCCCAAATCAAATTTCATTTCTCCTGTTTGATGTCTGTAGTTATCAATTTTTGTTGTTGGTTTGAGACAGGGTAACTATGGAGCCCTGGCTAGCCTGGAGCTCACCATGTAGATTAGGCTGGCCTCAGATTCACAGATTCTCCTGCTATTGCCTTCTGAGTTGTAATTCTTCCTCACGGTTAGAGAGTCAGGGCTGGCCAACTTTTTCTGTGAAAGATTCAATAGTAAATCCAATCTTGTTTGTTTGTTTTTTGTTTTGTTTTTTGTGACAGGCTTTCTCGTTGTAGCCCTGGCTGTCCTGGAACTCACCCTGGCCTCGAACTCACAGAGATCCACCTGCCTCTGTCTTCCGAATTAGGCTTAAAGGCGTGCACCACTGGCTGTAAGTCTAATCTTTACAGGCCACAGGCCGGCCACGAGTCCTGGTGGCTCAGCGGGGTGCAAGCATTTGGCACAAACCTGAGCAGTAAGCCTGGCTGTGAGCCCAAGAGCTCCTAAGACGTGAGGCTCACAGAGCTCCGCCCCCTAGTGCGGCCCTGGTGCACCTGCATCAGATCTCAGCCTCAGGTCTGCGCTAACACGAGGGGCTAAAATCCCCGCCCCGATTCCTCTCCTAACAGGGTCTCGCTTAGAGCCTTTGCCTTGCTTAGAGCCTTACGGCCTTGCCATATTGCTGAGGAGGACCTTGACTTTCCTGATCTGATCCACCTGCCATCGCCTCCGCAGGGCGGGGATCACAGCTGTGCATACCCATGGTCTGTTCCAGCCAAGAGAAAGTGTAAACATTGACGCTTGGAACCCAGGGCTTAAATAGAAGTGGTGGGTCGGATTTGATCCCCTCACGACGGTTTTGCCAACCCCTGATGTGAGCCCCGCGGGTTACTTATTCGTGCTCCTTTGGCTGGTTATCCTCGGTTTTCACAACTGCGAAGGATGTCGTTATTGATAGTCTTGTTTGCACACATCCCTTGGCAGAAGTTGACCTCAGTTCCGAGGAATTGCATTGCTGAGTCACGGCGAGGACATTCATTTACCCTGAGCACATTTGCCAGATGCTAGTTTTCTCCTGCAGAGCTGGGGAATGGAACCCAGGTCCCGGAACACCCTAGGCATGCTCCCTACCACAAAGCCAAAGCCCCTCACTGGGGGATTCTAGGCAGGGGCTCGAGGAGCCACGCCCCCAGCCCCTCACTGGGGGATTCTAGGCAGGGGCTCGAGGAGCCACGCCCCCAGCCCCTCACTGGGGGATCCTAGGCGGGGCTCTACCACTGAGCCACGCCCCCAGCCCCTCACTGGGGGATTCTAGGCAGGGGCTCTACCACTGAGCCACGCCCCCAGCCCCTCACTGGGGGACTCTAGGCAGGGCTCTACCACTGAGCCACGCCCCCAGCCCCTCACTGGGGGATTCTAGGCAGGGCTCTACCACTGAGCCACGCCCCCAGCCCCTTCCTGGGGGACTCTAGGCAGGGGCTCTATCACTGAGCCACGCCCCCAGCCCCTCCCTGGGGGAGCCTACAGAAAGCATTGTATCTCTGATCTCCATCCCGGGTCCTCTTTTATGTTGTTGTCATATTCATTAGGCTTTTTTTCTACTTTGTTTTGTTTTTGTGCCTTTTCAAGACAGGGTTTTTCACTGCGCGGTGGTAATACACGCCTTTAATCCCAGCACTTGGGAGTCAGAGGCAGGTAGATTTCTGAGTTCGAGGCCAGCCTGGTCTACAGAGTGAGTTCCAGGATAGCCAGGGCTACACAGAGAAACCCTGTCTCGGAAAAAAAAAAAAAAAGAACAGGGTTTTTCTGTGTAGCCCTGGCTGCCCTAGAGCTCTCTACATAGGCCAGGCTGGCTTTTAATTCAGAGATCTGCTTGCATCTGACTCTCAAATGCTAAGATTAAAGGCTTGCACCTTTCATTAGCCCTTTTAATGGAAAATTACATGGTTTATTTGTTATGTCTATGTGCTGGATGCATGTATGGAGGCAGTCAGCTTTTGGGACTGTTCCCCTCTCACACACAGTGTTGGGACTGAACTCAGATTACATGTCTTGCTTCCTCTCTCTCTCTCTCTCTCTCTCTCTCTCTCTCTCTCTGGTTTTATTTTTGTTTTATGTGTCTGGATGATCTGCCTGTGTGTTTGTAAGTACATTAGCCTGGTGCCTGGATCCTCTTGAACTGGAATTAGAGACAGATGTCAGTCTTGACGTGGGTGCTGAAAAGCGAACTTGGGTCTCACGCAAGGATTCCTAACCACTGATCTATCTCAAATACTTTTTCTTTCACAAAATAAAGGGAAGGTGCTGGAGAGCCATTTAGTGACAGTGAAAAAATGAGATTTGGGGTTTAAGAGGAGTAGGAACAGCAGAGGGCGCCACCACCACCCACGGAGAGCTTGAGATCGGAGGAAAGAGCCGCAGGACCGGGAGCCCGGAGCTTGCTGACCACTAGGCGGCAGTGCAGGCCACGCGAGCCGCGGGACCGTCTGGGAGTCTAGGACAGCAGGCTGTGGGTGGAGATAAAGTCCTGTGCTTTATGCACACTGGAAAGAAAGAGGCACTGTTGATGGCAGGATGGATCAGGATGCCTCTGGCCAGCTGTTGCTAGGCCGGCAGGAGGCTTCCGGAATATTCTGCAGCTGATGCGATTCATCGGTCAGCAAGCTTCACAAACAGGAGAGACTGTTTATTTTTCCCTCCGTGGGGAGTGAACTAGGGTCGCATTCACGGTAGGACAGTGCTCTACCACGGAGCTAGGTCCTCGGCCTTATTAATATAAATGCACCATATGGCTTTTTTTCCCACATGCTCTAAGACAGCCAGGGATACTCAGAGAAACCCTGTCTTAAAAAAAACCGAAATACAAGCCGGGCGTGGTGGCACACGCCTTTAATCCCAGCACTTGGGAGGCAGAGGCAGGCGGATTTCTGAGTTCGAGGCCAGCCTGGTCTACAGAGTGAGTTCCAGGACAGCCAGGACTACACAGAGAAACCCTGTCTCGAAAAACCAAAAAAACAAAAACAAAAACAAAAACAAAAACAAAACAAAACAAAACAAAAAACCCGAAATACACACACACACACACACACACACACACACACGTATATATATGTGTGCGTGTGTATACCTATATATATATGGCTGTTTTGCCTGAATGTATTTGCATTATGTGTGCGTGCGCGATGTTACAGATATTTGTAAACCATCCTGTGACTATTGGGAACTGAGTGGGGTCCTCAGGGAGAACAGTACTTGCTCTTAACAGCTGAACATCTCTCCAGTCCCTTTTTTGTTTGTTTGTTTGTTTGTTTGTTTATTTGTTTTTTTCGAGACAGGGTTTCTCTGTATAGCCCTGGCTGTCCTGGAACTCACTCTGTAGACCAGGCTGGCCTCGAACTCAGAAATCCACCTGTCTCTGCCTCCCAAGTGCTGGGATTACAGGCGTGCGCCACCACCACCGCCCGACTCCAGTCTCTTCTTATTTTTACTGTAAAGAACCAATGGTATACTAAGGTTTTTTTTTCTAAGTATTTTATATGCATGAAGCAGTTCGGAGCGTATCTTGGGGGTGGGGAAGATACTTATCTATATTTTGCAAATAAGCAGATGGGCCCAAAGAGCAGATAGACCTGAGATTAGAACTTAGGCTATCTGCTTCCCGCAATTTTGTTTTGTTTTGTTTATGACGATTTTGATCATTTACATAAAATTCTAGAACGGATGAATTACAAAGCCACCTACTGTAATAAGAAGCTAGCCAGGACTTGTCTGGGGACCGGGTGGAGGAATGGTATTTAAAAGGGATACAAAGAAACCTCGGGAAGTGATGGGAACGTTTGTCATGTTTGTCACGCGATGGTCTTGGTGGTCGAGGGAGCATCTTAACACATGCAAATGGAGAGGCCAGAGAGATGGCTCAGCCGTTAAGAGCACTGACTGCTTTCCAGAAGGTCCTGAGTTCAAATCCCAGCAACCACGTGGTGGCTCACAAGTATTGGTAATGGGATCTGGCGCCCTCTTCTGGAGTGTCTGAAGATAGATACAGTGTAGTAACATATAATAAATAAATTAAAAAAAAAAAAAAAGGATGCAAAGGGCCTGTAATCCCAGCTCTGGGTGCTGAGGAAGAAGGATTGCAAACTTAAGACCTGCCTGGGCAGTTACTGAGCATTTTGGGGGCTACCTGGCTACATGAGACCCTGTAAAAAGGAAATCATGCAAGTTAAAAAGAAGGACTGAAGACACAGCTCAGTGCTAGAGGCCCCCCCCAGAGTCCCCCAGGGAGGGACTGGGGGCGTGACTCAGTGGGAGAGCCCCTGCCTAGAATCCCCCAGTGAGGGACTGGGGGCGTGGCTCAGTGGTAGAGGCCCTGCCTAGAGTCCCCCAGGGAGGGGCTGGGGGCGTGGTTCAGTGCTAGAGCCTCCCGCCTAGAGTCCCGCAGGGAGGGGCTGGGGGCGTGGTTCAGTGGTAGAGCCCCTGCCTAGAATCCCCCAGGGAGGGGCTGGGGGCGTGGCTCAGTGGTAGAGCCCCTGCCTAGAATCTCCCAGTGAGGGGCTGGGGGCGTGGCTCAGCGGTAGAGCACCTGCCTAGAATACTCAGTGTTCTGCATTTAATTCTTAGCACATAGTAGTTGTAAAGAATGAATAAATAGCAAATAAACCCCATAAGGCACACGAGAGAGTCACTCTATACTTACTGAAACTAACCATGCCAGAACTATCCAAAGCGTGTCAGTGCGTGGGGAAGGAAGAAAAGCCTCCGAGTGCTTTTCCTGGGACTGGCATAATTCAGACAGAGCTGCTCACGTAGTATTATTAATTGGATTCCAGCGGCCCTGCAGCCCACAGGGCTTCTAGATCTCAAAGGGCTTGTACACTTATTTTGTGTGTGTATGTGTGCAGAGGGGTGAGGGCTGCACATGCTACAACTCCCGTGTGGCGATCACAGGCCATCTTGTAGGAGTTGGTTTTCCTTCCCCACGCGGGGTCCTGAGATAAACTCGGGTGGGCAGCAAGCCCCTTCCTCACTCAGCCGGCTTGCTGGCCCTCCTTCGTAGATTTTTATGTTTTATGTTTTTAATTTTCAGAATTTTTTTAAAACTTTTTATTAATTATTTTTGTACACTCCATATTTTATTCCCTACCCCATTCAGAAGTTATTTTATCTTGTTTTATTCAGAGACAAAGCTCAAATAGCCCAGGCTGGCTCAAAAGCCATGTAGTAAAGGGTGATCTTGAATTCCTGCTGTCCCTCAGTTCATAGGCTTGGGCTTGTTTTCCCAAGTTTTATTACAGTGTTTCCTCTATGTTGATTTCTTTGGCTGTTACTTTTCTGTCACTGAGACAAAATGACTATGATAAATACCATTTTAAGATGTTTATTTTATTTTTAATTGTGTGTATATACACGTGAGTGTGTGTGTCTTTAGCGTGTGTGAGAGACTGTTTCTTTGTGTGTATGTGCATGTGAGTTTGCATGTGTAAATATGAATGTGTATTTGTGTATATGTGTATATGCTTAGTATATATGTTTATTATATGTGTGTGTATTTATGTGTGAGAATGTATTTATTTGTGTGTGTGTGTTTGAGTGTGTAAGCATTGTTTGAGTGTATATTTGTGTGTATATGAGTGTGTGGTTTTGTGTGTTGCTAAGTATGTATGAGTGTGTGAGTCTGTGTTTACTGTGTCTGGGGGTGTTTCTTTGTGTGTGTATGAGTCTGTATGTGAGCATGTGTGTGAGTGTGTGTTTAGTGTACATGTCAGTGTGATTTTTATGTGTGTGTGAGTGTGCAAGTGTGTATCTGTGTGACCGGGCATGTGTGTTTGTGTGTATGTACTTATGTACGTATGAACTGGGATGTACAGGTGTTTGGTGTCCTTAGAGGCCAGAAGAGGGTGTGACTTCTCCTGGAACTCCAGTTATGGGAGGTTGGAAACTGGTTGACGTGGGTGCCGGGACCAAACTCTGGTCCCGTGCACGAGTGGCGAGCATCTATCTCTCTCTTCGTCCCTTTCTCCAGCTCCAGCCATAACAAAGGCCCCAGCATGGGCCGGTGAGATGGCTCGATGGCTGGGGGAGCTTGCTGCTCAGTCTGGTGACTAGGGTTTAACCCCGGGGCTCACATGGTGACCTGCAGAGAACCAGCTGCCACAGGTTGTCATCTGACCGACACCAGCCACGGCACACATACACACAGTAAATACAACGTAACTTTAAACATTTTAAAAAGAAGAAAAGCCTATTCTACCTCAACCTTTCTAAGTTCCAGCCTATGGAGAGCAGGACCTGGACCTGTGCCGGTGCAGAACATCATGACGGGAGACTGCACCAGGAAGCGAGGGAGAGAACGGGTCAGGGCTTCGTGCCCCGTGTGCTCCCAGGGGTCTCTGCTACGTGCTCCAGCCCCAGTGACTCTCCCACGCTTTTGATGGGCTGAGACACTCAGAAACCATTAGCCACAATAACTATCTCCTCCTGCTACAGAGCAGAGGCTGGCAGACGCCTGTAATTCCAGCACTTGAGAGGCCGAGGGAGGAAGATCTGTGTATTCAAGGACAGCCTGGACTACAGGGGAAGAGCTTGTCTCAAAACGCCACCAACAAAAACAGAACGATTTAATCCCAGCACTTTTGGGAGGCAGAGGCAGGCGGATTTCTGAGTTCGAGGCCAGCCTGGTCTACAGAGTGAGTTACAGGACAGCCAGGGCTACACAGAGAAACCCTGTCTCAACAAAAACAAAACAAAACAAAACAAAAACAAAACAAAACTATACATTTACTATACATTTATTATTATTTTCCATGCAGTTTACTATTACACATTACATTACACAATACTATTATTATTTACTATAGGTTACTATAGATTATTATTTACTATACATTTGTTCATAAGCTTCTATTTTACCAAGCTCGTCACTGTTTTTTTTTTCCCCCCCAAGACAGGGTTTCTCTGTGTAGTCCTGGCTGTCCTGGAACTCACTCTGTAGACTAGGCTGGCCTCAAACTCAGAAATCCACCTGCCTCTGCCTCCCAAGTGCTGGGATTAAAGGCGTGCGCCACCACTGCCCGGCTGCTCATCACTGTTTTGAGTCCGGGTCTTCTCACTCTGTAGCTCAGGGAGCCTGGGACTTTGCAGCGTAGACTAGTTTCAAGATGGCAATCCCTCTGCCTCAGCTTTTCTAGTGCTGGCTTTGCAGGTGTGTGCTGCCGTACCTAGCACAAGGACCACACTGTAGGCTCTATAACCTGTGTTTAGCTCCTACTGGACAGTAAGCATTTTTTTTTTTTTTTGGCCTCAATAAGTATATTTGAAATACCATTAAGCTTCTTTTTAGCAGTGTAGCTTAATTTTGATTACCTTTATTGATTTGCCTATGTGTGTGCATGTGTGCACATACCATGGCACACGCGTGCATGCGTGAAGGTCAGGATAATTTGAGGGAACCCTCCTAGGGATAGAACTCAGGCCCCCCTCAGCCTCAGCAGGCTTTACCTCGCCTTTACCTACCGAGCCAGCCCAGCTGTATGACTCCGGATGCTAACTTAGTTCTTGTTTTCTTGTGGTGCGCGCACAGCCTGCTGGGTAATCCCCCAGCTGGATGTCTGTCTTCCTACGGTCTTGTAGAGATGGCCCCGTTCTTTGTGTCTCGCGCACGGTTCCTGTTACGCAGGCGCGGTCGCTGGCTATCTGGTTCCCTTCTCTTCGGAACTCGGTTGTGATGTTTTTGCTCTTCAGAACGTCCCGGCTGGGCTGGGGATATGGCTGGGTTGGCTGCCAAGACGCTTGGCTAGCGCACACAAAGCCTGGATTCCATCCCTAGCGTTGTCTAAACCGAGCCTGGTGGAGCAGGCCCGGAACCGCAGAGCGCGGGGGTAGCGGCAGGAGGATCGGAAGTTTAAGGTCATTGATTTCATAACAAGCATGAGTTCATGCTGAACACGGGAGATTCTGTCTCAAAGAGAGGGATGGAAGGAAGGAAGGAAGGAGAGAGAGAGAGGGAGAGAGAGAGAGAGAGCGCGCAACAAAGAAAGAAGGACGATTTCGACTTGACACCCCCACCCCTGCACTGCAAGACAGGGCTTGTCTATGGCGCAGGCTAACCCTTGAATCTGAGTTCTGCCTCCGCCTGTATTTGATGTATTTGCCCTCTGTCCAGCCCTAAGATCAACTTTAAGCAAAGCAGTCCCTGTATTCCCTTTCCAGCTGTGTCTCTTGGGTGGATGGGGCTCCGGGGGCTCAGTGGGGGTTGCTGGTAACTGTCTGTGCACTGTACTCCTGCCAGGCGCTGGAGACGCGGGCCAGCCCTGGCCACACCCCCGGCTGTGTCACCTTTGTCCTGAACGACCAGAGCATGGCCTTCACTGGGGATGCCCTCCTGATCCGAGGGTGTGGACGGACCGACTTCCAGCAAGGTGACCCACTTCTTCATCCGGCCCAAGGCCGCCGTGTACTGCTGTGTGTGTGTGAGAGAGAGTGTCAATAATCAGCCACGAGATAGGATGATGTCTGTGTGTTCACGGCTAGCCTGGTCTGCATTGTGAGTTCCAGAACAGTCGGGGCTCTGTAGAGAGACTTTGTTTCAAAAGGAAAACAGAGAGGGGTGGGAGCGGGGAGGGAGAGGCAGCCACAAGAATGAATGAATGAGTGTGCAGCTGGGGCTGTGTAGCTCAGTGGGTAGAGTGATTATCTAGCATACAAGAAGGCCAGGCCTCAATCCTCAGACTTCATCAGCTGGGCATGACTGTCTTTACCCAGCTCAGGAGGCGGAGGCAGGAGGGTCAAGAGTATAAGGTCATTTTGGATAACTTAAAACATGTGCACGAATACACACACACACACACACACACACACTCACAGGAGCATACTTGAAGGTTGTTACTGTACATTGCTTAATTGCTAGGGGGCAGTGTAACTTTCGGGGTTCAGCTTTAGGCAGCACTTAGATTGAAGGGTCCCTCCCAATCTCCCCCTTTCTCCTGTCCGTCTGAACCGAGGGCTCCGGAATTCTTCACGTATGCTCGTGTTGTGTACGTGCACAGCGTGTGGCTGGGGTGCGAGAGGGGACCCGCGGCGGATGTCAGGAACCTTTCTCTGTAGCTTCACCCTGTTTCCTTGGGACATGGTCTCGAGGAGCCTGGCCCCGGACTGCCAGCCAGCCAGCCTCCGTTGTCCCCCTGCCTCTGCTGGGTACAATGCAGGAGCGACCGGAGCGTAGGCCACACCCTGCCACGGGCGCTAGGGGTCTGAACTCAGTCCTTAGGCTTGCATAGCAAGCACTTTTTACTCCCGAAGCATTCCTCCAGCCCCAGGACCCAGAACTTCTCATCCAAATCCCGGCGTCTCCTTCTCTTGGTCCTCATGTCTTGAGTCTTACCTTTAGCCCACCCTCCTGGCTCAGGGCCCTTCCTTCACCTCCCCAGCGAGGATACCACAACCCGGGTACTTCAGGCTCTCAGCCAGACCTTACTGAATCACAGCTTACCCAAATGGGTTTATTACCATTTCCCAGGTCTTCATATATGTTGCCCCGCCTCCTACAATGCCCTTCCCCTTCTGTGTCTCCAAGACACATGGGAATGCTTGGCAGGAGATGAGAGATTGGGTTTAGCCCTAGTACCTCCATCCTACCGTCCTTCTCTGGGAAAGGGGATTTGGGAGCTCCTCTTGTCTCTTTGATCCACTGACCTGTACGCTTTCTTACCTCAGGTTGTGCTAAGACTTTGTACCACTCTGTGCACGAGAAGATCTTCACACTTCCAGGCAACTGTCTAATCTACCCGGCTCACGATTACCACGGTGAGGGCTCGCCCGAGGCCATGACAGGCTACTGCCACTTAACACAGGGAAAATTCCCTCAGCCTGTCGTTCTCACGAGGCACGGAGGCTACAGAACCCAGAAATTCCTGTGGCTGAAAAGATTATGTGCTTGGGCGTGCTGTGTGGATGTAGAAACAGTAAGACACATCTGCAGGGCATAGGTTTTTCCGGGACATCCCGAGATGCGCAGGCAGCTGCAGGAACTACATTTCCCATAGTGCCCAAAAAGAGGCGGGACAGCTTCTTGGGGCCATTCAGGAAAGAGCCACTTAGTCCCAGTCTAGGGAGACAACCCCTAGGCCTCCTGGGAAATGTAGTTCTTAGCGGCCCAAGTCAATGGGCCCCTAGTTACTTTCCTTCCCCTCTGCTTTGCGCTTTGCTCCGACAGGGCTCACAGTTTCTACTGTGGAGGAGGAGCGGACTCTGAACCCGCGGCTTACCCTCAGCTGTGAGGAGTTTATCAAAGTCATGGACAACCTGAACTTGCCGAAGCCACAGCAGATAGGTGAGTTACCCAGGGTCCGGACCCTGGAGTCTGAGGAAAATTGGTTGGGGTACGAATCCGTGAACCTGAGAGAGGAGAGGTCTGAACTCCTTGATTTGAGAAGAAGGCTGGGTGCTGGAGCCCTGGGTCTGAGGGAGGAGGGCTTAGAGCTAGAACTATCATCGCTCTGAGCCTGAGCCCTGTGCATTTCTGGGTGTCGGAGGAGCAGGGGGTGTCCCTGGGTCCTTAGAATCATTTAAGGTTTCTTCTTTTCAGACATCGCTGTTCCTGCAAATATGCGCTGTGGGGTCCAGACCCCACCTTCCTGATTGGTCCCGGCCAGCTGCACATATCCGTTATGAATGCACTAGGTAGGGGGAGAGGAGGGGTGTCTTCCCAGAGCCTCTCTCCTCTCCTACCCCTACTCTCACCAGCTACTTGAGCTTCTTAAATAAAGTTTACTTCGTTTTTGCCACGCATCTGAGTTCTGCTTGCTTTCTTGGGGGGAAGGAATTATGTTTCCAGATGAATGCCGAGACTCGGCCCCTGATTTCTCAAAAAGCCAGGGGTAGACGTTGGTAGACCGCTCACCTAGCAGGCAGGAGGTGCAGGCCTGTTATCCCCGCACTTGCCAGCTGCTGGAGGCGGGGTGTTCAGAAGTTCAAGGTTATTCTCAACTGCAGGAGTTGGAGGCTACCCTGGCCTATGTAAGACCCTATCTTAATAAATACATCGATGCTAGATAGATAAAACGAAAGAAAAGAAAGAAGGGGGTCTGGAGCGACGGCTCGGTGGGGAAGAGCACTGGCTGCTCTCCCAGAGGACCTGGGTTCGGTTCCCGGCACCCCCATGGCACAGCTCATAAAGGTCTGTAACTCCAGTTCCATGGGATCTGGCCTCCGTGGGTCCCAGGCATGCACAGACATAGATTTAGGCTAGACAGACATACATGTAAAAAGGGAGACAGAGCTGGCAGTGGTCAGGGTGATGGGGCCGGGGTGGGGGCACTGGAAGCAGCTGGCGGGCACACACAGCCGTGCAGGGGAGGTATTCTCACAGCCTCACAAGGCAACACATAACGCTATGAGAGCCCCTCCCCTGGGAGTCCCAGGCCTCAGGAGCCCCTCTCCACCCCTCAGCTTCCCGGATCAGTGGGATGGAAATAATAACGGGATGTTTCGATGAACTGATAAATCCAGATGTCTGACCCCTAGCTCCCTGCTCACATGACCACCTCCCCTGGCCCCGTCACTGCTGTTGTCTCTCCTGGCTTGCCAAACGGTTATGAATACAGATTTCGAGAGACAAAGCAGGCTGTAACAGATGCGGGTTATTGAGAGGGGCCGAGAGTGGAAAAGCTCTTGTAACAAGATGACTTGAGTTCCAGGCCTGAATCCCATGGCGGAAGGTAACACTTCCCAAGGTTGTCCTATGACCTCTGTACATGGTGGACGCTGCTTATGTGCCTGTTCTATCTTTCACATACACACATAATAATGAATAAAAAATAAAAGTCACTTAGAACGGCTGTAGATCCTGGGTGTAATTCTTTCCCTCAGTCTCAGTTCCCACAACTGTAAAATGGAGACGGCCGATCTCTTTTGTGTTCTGGGCTGTGGTGTGGTATGACACTGGGGTGTGTCAAATGTTTTCACAGCTCCTGACTTCTAACAGTCGGGCTTTGCATACCAGATATTTTCCTGTTTCTGCCCAGAGAGGAAAGGGTCTGGCTGGGTGACCTTTAACCTCTGAGCCCCACCCCATAGTAAACTGTGTGCGCGTGGGGCACACTCTGTCTCTGGGGCAGATCGCTGACTCAGCCCGGGATACCCCCTCCCCTTGTCCGGCTCCCTAAACCGGTCAGGGCCCTTCCAAAGGGCTTATTAGAGGGGAGAGGCCCCCATCTTCATTCCTATCTTCCTTTGAGGATTTCCTGGGTCTCGGCCTTAGGGAGGCTGCTGTGTGCCGGTGCCTAAGAAGCCCGGCCCTCCAGGGGCACCGGAATGGGGGCACGGGAGGCTGAGTGGGAGGACCGGGCGCTGGGCTCTCGCTGGGTGGGGCTGGAGGGGCCGGGATGGCTGGGTGCCTGGGCTGCGGGCGGGGCAGGCTGCTGGCTCCCTCCTCCCAGGAGAGCTGTCGGACCTGTTGTCCCCCCCCCTCCACTTCCGGGCTGCTGGGGAGGGGGACGGGGCGGCCTCTCTCTCCTCCCTCCTTCCAGCCACCTGTTTAGCCGCAGAAGCGGCAGTGCTCAGCGCAGAGCCGGGGAGGAAGGAGGCTGGCGACTTACGGGGGATCGCCTCCCGGGAAGGAACAGGGGCGTTGGGGCCCCAGGTATATCCGGAGAGGTAGACATTGTGAGCCCCGAGTTCTGGATCCTGAGGTGAGGAGTAGCCTTGGACGCTGCTGTCCTACAGGTGGGTCGGGACCCAACTGTGGAGCTCCAGGGAGGAGGGCTCGGCTAGTCCCGAGGGGGTGAAGGAGATGGGGATCTCTTGGAGGCAATCCGGGAAACTGGGGAGGGCTGCAGAAGGGGTTCAGGGATGACACAGGAGCAGAGGGAAGGCTCAGTGTGCGACGCCCCAGCTCGGGGAGCGCTGGGACCCCGGACTCAAATTCTCATCCCACCTCTAGGTGTGTGTGTGTCACCTTCGGAGCTGACAGCCTCGCCCCAATCGCGAGCAGGTCCCCAGGAAATCCTCGCCCTCGGAATGCTCGGAGCTGGTCTCTGAACCTTTGGGTTCCGCCCCCTGGGCACGCTCTCGGCGCTCTAGGCCACGCCCACCAAACAGCAGACCACGCCCTGACCACGCCCACCCCACAGGAATCCGAAGCGGCCATGGGGACACCCAGCACCCTAGAAGAGGGCTCCTCGTCGCCGCAGGTTCCGGAATGTGCCGTCGAGGTCCAGCCTCAAGGGGCCGCGCAGCCTCAGGGGCACCCCGAGGAGCCCCAGGAGCACAAGGAGCCCGAGGTCCCAGCGGAGCTTCCAAGCTGCCAGGGAGCTGGGCGGCAGGCCGAGGAAGAGGAAGAAGTGGAAGAAGGTAGCAGCACCGAGAGCTGCCGCGAAGAGGTGAGGGATCAGCCCCCCGCACCACCGGGGGTGGGGTGGGGGATGTCCAGACGGACAGACAGACACCCAAGACGACACAGAAGAACATAAGGAGAGAGACTAGACAGAGACCCAGAGTCAAGAAGAGATACCCACAGTCAGGCAGAAATACCCAGCAGACCAAGTTGGATTTAAAGCCAGAGAGACCCGGGTGGAAATATAGAAACTAGGTACGACAGAGACACAGAGAGCGAGACCTAGATCCAAAAGAGAGACACAAGGAAGACACACAGACCCAGGAGAGAAACAAAAAGAAGGAATGCTGAGATGTAGAAGAGTCTAAGATGGGGGGGGGGGGGGGGAGAGGAGAGAGATCCAGGGACTCTGAGAAAGAGATCCCAAGAGGTTGAGACCCAGGGACAGGTGAGCTCTTAAGTACAAAGACACTTGCAGTCAAATGCGATGGGTTCGATCCCCGGGACCCTCACTGATGTCAGGCAAGAATCCTCTGATTTCCACTGGTATTCAGGTACAAAAAAAAGAAAGAAGGGAAGAAAGGAAAGAATGAAGAAGGAAAAAAAAAAAAAAAGAAAGGAAAGGGATAGGAAGAAAGGGAGGAAAGGAAAGGAAAGGAAGAGGCTCTCCAGTTCAGCCTCGGAGCTGGGATGGCTTTGTTCGGGTTCAGAACCTGCTGCCTGCCCCACTGCTCGCTCTTCCGTTCGGACCCCGATGGAAATAGTTGAACTAGGCAGCCCGTGACCCCCAGAGGCCCTGTTGGGGTGGGACCGGACCTGTTTGGTGACTGTAGGTGGGGGGGGGGCACGAGACTTAGTTCTTCTCATCACACCCTCTCTAATTTCAGCCCGAGGCTACGCCTGCCGCGCAGATTCCAGCCACACCTTCGCCTTGCCTCCCCTCTGGGGAAGAGCTGCGGGGGGCGGCGCGGCGGCTGCGGGGACAGCAGCTGGAGGCCATGACGCGCGTGGCTCTGATGGAGCAGCGGGTGAAGGAGTTACAGCGCCAGAAGAAGGAGCTGAGGATCGAGGTGAGGCTGGGGACCCCGCGAGGGAGCCTGCAAGCCGGGACACCCGGTCCGTTCTAAGCCTTAGGGATCCTCTTGGATACGCAGGTTGCTCAAGCCCCGAGCCCTTCTCCAGACTTCCCACCCCCCACCCCCCAGCCCCGTCCTCCGCTGGCTGCTGCGCTCACATTCTTGCTTTGATTTTTCCCAGATGGAGGTGGAGGTGGCCCTGCTCCGGGGTGAGCTGGCCGGGGAACGAGTGGCCACTCGCCGGGAGGAGGAGCAGCTGCGGGAGCTGCTGGGCCAGCGCGTGGACACCCGGCAGGGCAGCCAAGAGCAGCGGGAGCAGGTTGGTGTGACCAGCGACTCCATCGCCGTGTGCCTTCTCTTCCCAGCTTCGTCTTCCGGGCTGGAACATCACCCCTGGTCGGACCTAAGGGTCGTCCTTGTTCTTCAGAGAGACTGGGTCCCTGCTCCTCATTTTCCTCCTCCTCTTCTTTCCCAGGCCTGATTTGGATGCTTGGCTACTCAGGTCTCTTTCTTGGCTGTCCCTATAATTTCAGTTTAATGGTGTACTAGGAAAATTGAGTTCTCAGTTGGGCTGGTGTCTTGTGAGCCTCAGCTTTAGTAGCGATTCTTTTTTCTTTCTTTCTTTTTTTCTCTTTTTTTTCTTTTTTTTTTTTTGTTTTTCGAGACAGGGTTTCTCTGTGTACCCCTGGCTGTCCTGGAACTCACTCTGTAGACCAGGCTGGCCTCAAACTCAGAAATCCGCCTGCCTCTGCCTCCCAAGTGCTGGGATTACAGGGGTGCGCCACCATGCCCTGCGCGATTCATTTAATAACCTACTTCCATCTCACCTAGTTCTTCCTTGTTGCGATATCCCTGGATACTAAGAATCTAAATCAAACGTGAAAGGCCGAGCCACGCCCCCAGCCCCTACCTGGGGGATTCTAGACAAAGACAAGCGGATCGTCCACTGAGCCGCACCCTCCTCACCTTCTTCCAAGTTTTAAATGCTCATTGTAGAAGTCATTTGACCTGTATATATTTTAGCAGGTACCACGGAAAAATGAGAACTTTGTGTGTGTGTGTGTGTGTGTTATTTGAGACTTGGTTTCCCTAAGCGGCCCTGACTGGCCTCGAACCCGTCATTCTCTTGTCTCAGCCTCCTGAGTGCTGGGGTTACAGGTGTGCACGGAATTGGTTATCTCAAGTCTTGTTTTCTCTCTGGTGGGCTCGGTGGGCCTCCCCTGCCTGTCTGCTTGCTTATTGCTTGTTGAAGAAACTAGGTCTTCTGGGTGGTAGTTTAGGGTTGTTTTGTTTTGTGTTTTCTTTCTTTCTTTTCTTTTTTTATTTTTGGTGTTTTGAGACAGGGTCTCTCTGTATAGCCCTGGCTGCCCTGGAACTCACTCTGTAGACCAGGCTGACCTCAAACTCAGAAATCCGCCTGCCTCTGCCTCCCAAGTGCTGGGATCAAAGGCATGCACCATCACTTCCCCACTGTTTTGTGTTTTCGAGCTGGTGTCTTACTATGTAGCCTTGGCTGGCCTGGAACTTGCTATATAGACCAGGCTAGACTCAAACCATTGAATTCACCTGCTTCTGCCTCTTAAGACCGTTTTGTTGTTGTTTTTTGTTTTCTTGTTTTGTTTTCTCTGTATAGCCCTGGCTTTCCACTTTGTAGACCAGGCTGGCCTTGAACACAGAAAAATCAGTCTACCTCTACCTCCCAAGTGCCAGGATTAGAGGCATATGCCACCACTGCTCAGCATCTTAAGGCCTTAAAAAAAAAAAAAAAGATTTATTATTTATTTGTTTAGTGTGTGTGTGTGTGTGTGTGTGTAACAAGCATGTGAGTGGTCTGTGACCTCTGAAGGAGAATTCAGAACCCCTGAGGCTGGAGTTACAGGTCGCCTGCTGCTTGTCATCGCTGCTAGAAGCAAACTCGCTCCTTTGCAAGAGCCGCAGTGCGTGCCTTCACTCTGTCCAGTGTTTTGTGTTTTGAGATAGTATCTCAGATAGCCCTGGCTGGCCTTGAACCCACTATGTAGCTGAGGATGACCTCGAATGCCTTTTTTTTTTTTTTTTTTCTGCCTTCACCTCCCAAGTCCTGGGATTTCAAGACAGCACTAGGCCCAGCCGAATTTATGTGTTATCCTTGTAGCAAAAGCAGCTGGTGCCGCCTCCTCCCCCTCCCCGTCCTCCTCTTCCTCCTCCACCCGACCCAGGGTCTGTAGCCCAGACTTGTGCTGATCTTGTTGTGTCTGAGGATGGCTTTGAACTCCTGGTCCCGAGGCCTTCACCGCCCAAGTCCTGGAAGTGTAGGTCTGAGTGATGACTCCGGGCCAGGATCCGAGTCTTCAGTTGGTAGCCAGGATGTGGCTGAGCATGTGTCTTGGGGCCAGTGAGTGCCCCCTCTGCTCTCTGGGAGTGCACGGTCGCTTGCTTGGCGGTAGAGGCCGGTAAGATTGCAGCGTGATTTCTGCCTTCCCGCCGCCGTTGTCTAAGGGACATCAGCTCAGTCCAGACCTCAGTGAGTCACTCTGATCTTAAGACTCTTTTATCTAAAGATGTTGACATCCCTCCAGGTCACGGCTACAGCTCTGTTGACATTGTCATCTATGTCTTTCTCTTTCTGTCTGTCTGTCTGTCTGTCCAGGAGCTGCGTCCCATCACCCTGAGCCCTGATTTCTCTTGAGGTCTGGCTCTGTTTGTCTAGGATTCTGGGTTCTAGTCATTTTTTCCCCTCAGACCCAGAAATCTGAGCCCTGAGACTTTCCTGCCTCAGACCTAGGGCTCCAGGCTCAAGCTTTCCTCCCTCAACTCAGGGATCCTGGCCCCAGCCTTTTCCCTCAGACCCAGAGTCTAAGCCCAGCCTTCATGCCTCAGTCCCATGGGCCCAGCACCAGCCTTTCTTTCCTGAGACCTAGGGCTCTGGGCCTTAGCCCTCCTCCCTCAGACTCAAGGGTTCAAGGCCCTCCTCCCTCAGACTCAGGGGTCCAAGGCCCTCCTCCCTCAGACTCAGGGGTCTAAGACTCTCCTCCCTCAGACTCAGGGATCCAAGGCCCTCCTCCCTCAGACTCAGGGGTCCAAGGCTCTCCTCCCTCAGACTCAGGGGTTCAAGGCCCTCCTCCCTCAGACTCAGGGGTCCAAGACTCTCCTCCCTCAGACTCAAGGGTCCAAGTCCCTCCTCCCTCAGACACAAGGGCCCAGCACCAGCCTTTCTCCCTCAGATCTAGGGTCCAGCTGTTTTCCCTCAGTCTACGTTGCCGGTTACCTACCATATCTAGAACTATCCTGGAAATCCCTCCTCGCCACAGTGTGATCTCCATGTCCCTTCTAGCACCAGACCACAATCCTGCCCTTTGACCTGCATGCCCCTGCCCTTCCCCTTTGAGACCAACACTCGCCATGCCCCCTCCTTCCTGTCTTCTCTCCTTATTTCTTTTCCCAGTCCCACTTCCCAGGCTGGCCTTAGGCTTGCACCTTCACTGCTGAAAGTCCCGAACACGGAGATCTGCTCGTCTTTCAGTGACTCCACATTTAACCCCAGTGATAACATTTAACCAAACCAAGCAGGAACTATACATACGGCATTCCCCAAGTGCACCAGATACTCATGGTCTGGGGGCGTGGCTCAGTGGTAGAGCCTCTGCCTAGAGTCCCCCAGGGAGGGGCTGGGGGTGTGGTTCACAGTGCAGCACTGGTATATCATACATACGATTCAATCCACTGATTCAATCCACTAGGGTGCAAAAAGCCTAAACAAATCAATAATAATAATAATAATAATAATAATAATAATAATAAAGAGCAGGGAAGAAATGGAGTCTATGCTGCATTTCCCATGTTGCATTGCCCGACTCAGGGCCTCACAGTCCCCAGCTGAAAGCTTTGTGCTCTGCAGGAGGGCGGAACCTGAGGCCGGCCTAACTTAGCTCTCCATTTTCACACAGCGTGACTGTTTTTACACTCCTGCCTTCATTTGTCCCTCTCTCTGGTCCCTCCCTCCCTCCCTCCCTCCCCCTCCCTCCCCCCTCCCACTCTTCCTTCCTCTGTGCGGTCTGGCTCTGTGACCCAGGTTAGCCTTGAACTTGCCCTTCTTCTGTCTCCACCTACCAAGCGCTGGGCTATAGGCATATTCCGCCTTCTCTGGCTGTCTCTTGTTTCTTACTGTTTCCTTGGTAACGCCTCTGGGGCAGGGCCATAGAGCAGACCTGGGGTCGTGCTGTGGTTGGGTTGCTCCCTTTCCTGAGTCCAGTCCACAGCCTGCTTGTCTTCTCAGGAGCAGAGACAGCTGAACCAGGAGCGGGCTCATGTGGAGAGCCTTCGCCAGAGACTCCGGGAGGCCCAGGGACAGCTGGATTCACAGCCAGAGGACCAGAGAGAGCGGCTCTCACAAGGGGTGCAAGAGGTGAGGGCTCTTCGGACCTGCGGAGAAAGGGATTCCATGTCTGTCTCCCAGGAGGACACAAACGTCTTGGCTCAGATTTCTTCTCTCAGACTCGAGTCTAGGCCCCAGCCCTGCTCCCTCAGATGTGAGGTTCTAGGCCCCAGCCCTGCTCCCTCAGATGTGAGGTTCTAGGCCCCAGCCCTGCTCCCTCAGATGTGAGGTTCTAGGCCCCAGCCCTCCTCCCTCAGATGTGAGGTTCTAGACTCTAGCCCTCCTCCCTCAGATGTGAGGTTCTAGGCCCCAGCCCTCCTCCCTCAGATGTGAAGTTCTAGGCCCAGCCCTCCTCCCCCAGATGTGAGGTTCTAGGCTCCAGTCCTCCTCCCTCAGATGTAAGGTCCTAGGCCCCAGCCCTCCTTCCTCAGATGTGAGGTTCTAGGCCCCAGCCCTCCTCCCTCAGATGTGAGGTTCTAGGCCCAGCCCTCCTCCCCCAGATGTGAGGTTCTAGGCCCCAGCCCTCCTCCCTCAGATGTAAGGTCCTAGGCCCCAGCTCTCCTCCCTCATATGTGAGGTTCTAGACTCCAGCCCTCCTCCCTCAGATGTGAGGTTCTAGGCCCTAGCCCTCCTCCCTCAGATGTGAGGTTCTAGGCCCCAGCCCTCCTCCCTCAGATGTGAGGTCCTAGGCCCCAGCCCTCCTCCCTCAGATGTGAGGTTCTAGGCCCCAGCCCTCCTCCCTCAGATGTGAGGTTCTAGGCCCCAGCCCTCCTCCCTCAGATGTGAGGTCCTAGACCCTAGCCCTCCTCCCTCAGATGTGAGGTCCTAGACCCCAGCCCTCCTCCCTCAGATGTGAGGTCCTAGACCCCAGCCCTCCTCCCTCAGATGTGAGGTCCTAGGCCCCAGCCCTCCTCCCTCAGATGTGAGGTCCTAGGCCCCAGCCCTCCTCCCTCAGATGTGAGGTTCTAGGCCCCAGCTCTCCTCCCTCAGATGTGAGGTCCTAGGCCCCAGCCCTCCTCCCTTGGGTCTATGAGTCCAGTCCCCAGCCCTTCTTCTGACCCAGAGGTCCTGACCCGTCTTCTCCCTCAGATCTAGGGGCCTGGGTCAAGCCCACCAGCTCACTCCTCCCTGAGGTCTAGGGATCGAGTCTCCAGTCCCCCGTGTCCCCACCCCTCAGATCCGAGAGCAGCTGGATGCAGCCCAGCGCACCTACGAGGATCTGGAGTTCCAGCAGCTGGAGCGCGAGAGCCGCGTGGAGGAGGAGCGCGAAAGCCCCGATGCCCCGGCTCCGGACGCCAAGGTCCGGGAACTCCAGGCCAGCGTGGCCCAGCACAGGGTGAGCTTCCCAGCCAGCCCTGCGTCCTTATCCACCCCTCCCTGCCCGCCATTTCCATGATGGCTCTGGGACGTCCACTGCGTCAGACACGGTGATAACACCGGTGACCCACAGACTGCTCACAGCAGACTCTGAGGCGGATCCTGTCACTTTTCCTTACACTGTAACCGAAGCCGCCACAGGCCGAGGCGCCCAGGCTGTCTTCCCCACTGCGTTCATAGAGGGAAGGGCTGGGATTTTTTTTTTTTTTTTTACTTTTAAATTCATTTATTTATTTATGCATGTGTCAGAGCATGCCTGCCACTGTATTCCTGGAAGGATGCCATCCTCCCAGTGTATGCCCTGGGATTGAACTCGTGTCCTGAGGTGTGGCCGCAAGCCCCTTTACCTTCTGGGCCCTCTCGCTAGCCCCAGCCACTCATTCATCTCAGTCTGTCACTTTTATGTTCTGAGTTTGGCCTTGTCCTGAGGGGAATGTGTAGATAAGGATGACCTTGGCCGGGCGGTGGTGGTGCACGCCTGTAATCCCAGCATTCTGGGAGGCAGAGGCAGGCGGATTTCTGAGTTTGAGGCCAGCCTGGTCTACAGAGTGAGTTCCAGGACAGCCAGGGCTATACAGGGAAACCCTGTCTCGAAAAAACCAAATCCAAAAGAAAAAAAAAGAAAAAAGGATGACCTTAAATTTATAATCCTCCTGCCTCAGTCCCTATGGCTCCCCTTTCTCTGTTCTTTATGATATTATTATTATTATTATTATTATTATTATTGTTTTGTGTTTTGTTTGTTTGTTTGAGACAGCATTTCTCTTTGTAACCCTGGCTTTTCTGGACTATTGTAGACAAGGCTGGCCTCAGATCCTCCTGCCTCTTCCTCCCACATGCTGGAATCAAAGGCATGTGCCACCACTCCTGGCTTAAGGTTTATTATATTATTATTATTATTTTATTATTATTATTATTTTATTATTATTTGGTTTTTTCGAGACAGGGTTTCTCTGTGTAGCCCTGGCTGTCCTGGAACTCACTCTGTAGACCAGGCTGGCCTCGAACTCAGAAATCTGCCTGCCTCTGCCCCCCAAATGCTGGGATTAAAGGCATGTGCCACCCCTCCTGGTTTAAGGTTTATTTTTATTTATTTACTTTAACTATGTGTGTATGAGGCTGTATGCAAGTGTGTGTGTGTGTGTGTGTGTGTGTGTGTGCATACACACACACGCACGCGCGCCTGTGCAGGAGCCCATGTAAACCATAAGATCTCTTGGCGACAAAGTAGTCGCCTGTTGTGGGTGCTGGGAACTGAACTTGGGTCCTCTGCAAGGCACTCTCAACTTCTGCGCCCCTCTCTCTGATCCCGATGAGTTTCTGCATCACCTGTCCCCCCCCAACCCCCCCCCCACGTCTCCCTTGGCGTCTGCCACCAACCCTAGATGTCTTCTGGGCCTTGGCCTCCAAAAACCGAAAGTGTGCCCAGGGGGCTTAGTGACAGCTTCCCCTGCCCAGTGCCTGAGGTATCTGAGCTGGGGCTGGGGATTCAGGGCCCCACGGGAGGGTAGCCTGAAATCCCTGGCAGACAAGCGAATGACCGGCGTGGGGGGTCCCCTGCAGCGCCGCATCCAGGTCTTGGAGGAACAGCTCAGGTCTCTAGGGGAGCAGATGGCCGCGGAAAGCTGGGGGCTGAGCAGGAAGAAGGAGGAGGCTGTTCAGGCTCTGACACAGGTGCGCTTCTCCCGGAGACCTGCCCCCCCCCAAACCTCCCAGCTCCGGGCACCCAGGTAGTTCCCAAAGTCAGGTGCTCTATGGGTGTGGCCCTATCGCCACGACCCCTCCCTCCCTCCCTCTCTCCTAGGAACGGAGTCGGCTGTTCGAGCTCAATTGCCTGCAGGGAACGTGCGGTGGGGACTTCCCTGAGCCCGACCAGGCGCTCACCAAGGTAGGGGATTTCTGTACCTGCCGGTCCTCCTCCTCCAGACCGGGCACAGCCTCCTTCTTACCCCTGGCTCCCCTGGGGTGTGAACTTCCTGCCCCTCCTCCCTCAGACTTGAGTCTAGGTCTAGCTTTTCTCCCCCAGACCCTCCCTTAGACCTCAGAACAAGGAGTCTAGACCCTAGCTCTTCCCCCTCAAGAGCGGGGTGGGTGGTGGGTGGGTGGGGATTGAAGCACCAGCCAAAGAACTGGCTCTCCGTGCCGGGCACCCCTGGCTCTGCTGAGAGACTGAGCCGTGAGGACTGGATTCTGGCTCTCTTAGGATTAGATCTCTGCTTTTCCATCTAGGAAATGGTACTGGCAGTCTGGTGCTAGAGCATCTGTGAATTGTCAGTGCTGTGCGTGTGCGTGTATGTGTGTCTGTCTGTCTGTCCTGAAACCAAGTCCTTACTGTGCGTACATGTGTGATTTGTCCACATGCATGTCTGTGCACCACTTGCATGCCCCGTGCCCAAAGCGGCCAGAAGAGGGCTCTGGATCCCCTGGGCCTGGAGTTACAGATGTATGTGAGCCTCCATATGGGTGCTGAGAATCAACCCCGGGTCCTCCGGAAGAGCAGCCAGTGCTTTTAACCACTCAGCCACCCCTCTAGCCCCCAGCCCCACACCCCTCCCGACTCTCTGTAACCCTTGCTCTCTCTTCCTAGCTGCTGTTCACACAGAAGACCGACCGGCAGCTGCTGGTGCTGCAGGACCCCACTGCGCATGCTGCCGCCAGCTCCACCTCTTCCTGCCTCTTCTCCGTGCACAGCTCCCTGCAGGTGCTGCCCCCTCTGTTTGCGCATGTGCGCACTGGGGAGGGCGGGGCTGGCAGCAGAGGCCCATCAGGAACCTTCGCTGGTTCCCCCTGCCTCGGGATGAGGGCATGGGAGGATGGATGGGGAAACGTGCTCACCAGATATTAGATTAGATGACTCGAACTTATTTTTATTTTTAATCTTTTTGCGTATCACCAGGTAAGATGGGAGCCTGTAAGCTAAGAGTGAAACTTAAGAGTGACCAACAGGCTACTATCATGAGGTCTTCTCTCTCTACCCCCTCCTGGTCTAGCACTCCACCTCAATTTATATATATATATATGCACACACATACACACACACACACACACACACACACATATATATGTATATATATGTATATGTATATATGTATATTTATACATACATACTTATATATGTATATATATGTATATTTATACATACATACATACTCACACATACATACATACATACATACACATGCGTGTCTGATGTCCTCAGAGCCCGGAAGAGGGCATCAAATCACCTAGAACTGGAGCTACAGCGGGTTGTGAGCCACCATGTATGTGCTGGGGAATCAAACATCAAACATCAAACCCAGGTCCTATGGAAAAGCATATTTGGCAGGATTGGGTTTCCTTGGTGTGGGTGTGTGGGTGTGTGGGTGTGTGTGGGTGTGTGCGCACGCGCAAGCCTGGACCATAGAATCGAGACTCAGTGCCCATCCGACGCACTCCTGGAGCGCTGTCCCCTGTTCTGTGGCCGCCTCTTCACTCTGCTGTTCTTGTCTGCTGTACCAAGGCTTTTTAACTCTACAAAACCCTGTTTCTCAGACCTCGGATTTATTCCCTGTGCTGTTTGGATCCTTTTCAGAAAGTTCTTGTCTATCCCTATATCCCGAGTCTTTTCCTCCAGCAGTCGAAATGGCTAAGGTTTCATTTTAGATTGCTTGATCTTACTTCGTGTGCGTGAGCGTCCTGCCTGTGTTTATGTGCGTGCTATACATGCATGCAGTACCTGTGGTAGCCAGAAGAGGGAGGCGTGTCCCCTGGAACTGGAATTGTAGATGTCTGTGAGCCACCGTGTGGGTGCTGAGAATTGAACCTGGGTCCTCTGGGAGAGCAGCCAGTGCTCTTAACCACTGGGCCATCTCTCCAGCCCTTTATTTGTGAGGGTCTCACTCTGTAGCCCAGGCTCGTGTCCTATTTGCACATCCTCCCTATACTGGAAAACATTTCGTGTGTGTTTAGTGGTGCATGCCTGTAATCCCGGCACTCAGGAGGCAGAGGAAGGAGGGAGACCTAGGTCAGCCTTGGCAACATAGAAAGATGCTGTCTCAGAATAATAAACCTAAAGCCAGGGGGAGTGACAGGCTCCTGTAACTCTAGCACTTAGGAAGTGGAGGGAGGAGGATTGTGAATTTGAGGCTAGCCTGAGCTACCACTAAATTTAGGGCCAGCCTAGGCTACATAACAAGATCCTATCTCTGATTGGATAGGTAAGTAAATAAATAAAAACTAAAATAAAAAAACCTAAATAATCTCCAGATAGCTCTTTAAAAAAAAAAAAAGGAACTTAGAAGATTGTGTTTATTTATTTATTTATTTAGTTAGTTAGTTTTTTTGGAGACAGGGTTTCTCTGTGTAGTCCTGGCTGTCCTGGAACTCACTCTGTAGACCAGGCTGGCCTCGAACTCAGAAATCCGCCTGCCTCTGCCTCCCAAGTGCTGGGACTACAGGCATGTGCCACCACGCCCGGCGTATTTATTTATTTTTAAAGATGTATTTATTTTATGTATAGGAGTGCTTTATCTGCATGTACACCTGCAGGTCAGAAGAGGGCGTCAGATCCCATTACGGATGCTTGTGAGCCATCATGTGGTTGCTGGGATTTGAACTCAGGACCTTTGGAAGAGCAGCCAGTGCTTTTAACTGCTGCTCCATCTCTCCAGCGCTCTAAATGACTCTGAATCTCCAGCAGCCAGCATGCTGTTTTATTTTTGGCAGTTTCTGTCCACGGCGTATTGGGTCTGGGGATACAGAGCCACCGCCAGCTATATGAAATTGGGAAGATAATAAACTTCTTAACAAATATTGGCCACTTAAAAAATTTTTTTGAGACAGGCTCTCCTGTAGCCCAGGCTAGCCTCAACCATACTGAATTGCTCCTGAGTGTTAGGATTAGAGGTGTGTACCACCGTGTTCAATTATATGTGATGCTGGGGGTCTGTAGCCTCTGGCATCCACGTGTGCACAGGTCTCCACGCATGCTGTGAGTCTGTGGTGAGCTGAAATACAGTATTAGAGTAGACAGAGGGACCCCATCTCTTGCTGGCATGTGTGGGAGAATGCACGTGCAGATGCCAGAGGTAACCTCTGCTATTGTGCCTGAGGACCTGTCTACCTTGTTTGATTTGTAGCCCGGCGTAGTGGTGGCTCTACACCTTTAATCCCAGCACTCCAGACACAGGCAGGGGGATGTCTGTGAGTCTGAGGCCAGCCTGGTCTACTCGGAGAGTTCCAGGTCTTGGAACGGGCCCGTGTGTATTCTTAGCCATCACCCAGTGCCCCTGACCCCTAAATGGACGCGTGCACATGCGTGCAGTACCCACAGAGACCAGAAGACGTGGAGTTGCGGGTGGTTGTGAGCTGCGAGTCGTGGATGCTGGGAACCAGACGTGGGTTGTTTGCATGAGCCGCAAGTGCTCTTGAAATCTGACCCCTCTCTTCAGACCCTCCCCAACCCTGTTTTTTGAGGCAGGGTCTCTCACTGGGTTCTGAGGTTTACAGATCAGGCTAGACCAGTAATATATCCAGGGACCCATCTGTTTCTGCCTCCCCAGAGGCCACCACACCTGATTTTCTTTTCACATTTGTTGATTTATCGACTGGGGTGGTGGGGGGGGCGGGGCGGAGGGGGCGGAATGCATGATTAGGCACACCCCGAACATCAGCGAACCGCTGGTGGGACTCGTCAGTCTGCTGCTGCTGCTGCTGCTGCTGCTGCTGCTGCTGCACGGGGCTTGAACCCAGGCATCGGCCTCGGTGGCCTGGGCTTGAGCCGTCTTGCTGGACGCTGACCTCCTACCCGGATGGGCGTCTGGTTCTCATGCTCGCACGGCGAACTCCTTCTGAGCCACGTCGCCCTGGTGTTCGCTTGGCCCGGCCAGCCTTGTAGTTTGCACACACACACACCCCCCCGCCCCCAGCGCCGCCCCCCCCCCCCCAGCGCACAGCCAATGTCCTAAGCACCTCTGGGGCAGCCGAGCGTACAAACACAACCTTTCTCTGTGTGTTTTCAGGGCTCTATTGGTCTCCAGAGGACAGGAAGCCTGCCCCGGAGGAGGGGAGACAGGGCCAGCCAGAGGGGGCCCTCCCGACCTTTGTCCCTTCACTGTACAGGTGAGGACACTTCTGTTCCCCTCCTGCCCGCCCCCCGCCCCTCCCCCCCCCCAGCAGAGGATGGAAACTTGCTTGGGTGTTGGCTGGAGAAACAGGGATGAGGGAGGAGACATCCAGCCTCCGTGTCCCCTGCCCTCTTCCGCAGGACCTCTGGAGGCCTCCGCTGTTACACAAGCTGTGGGGACCCCTGGGAGACACCCTCTCTATCAGCTGCTCAACTGTGGCCCTGGGAATAGGTGAGGCTGGAGAGGGAGGTGGGGGGAGGAAGGGCGGGGCGGGGCGAGGAGGAGGGGACGGGAGGGGGCCAGCCCAGGTAACCATCAAATCTCCGCATTGTCCACCTAGACATTCGGTGCTCCACCCAGACATCGCACACATGGAGCGACTCCTGCAGCAGGCTGTGGCCGAGAGGGAACGGCTGCTCAAGGCCAGGGTGAGACCGCAGGGCCCGCTCCTCAGAAAGGGGCCTTTGACCCCACTCCTTCACATGCGCATGTCCAGCCCCAGCCCTCCTCCCTCAGACTCGGGGGTCCAGTCCCCAGCCCTCCTCCCTCAGACCCAGGGCTCCAGTCCCCAGCCCTCCTCCCTCAGACTCGGGGGTCCAGTCCCCAGCCCTCCTCCCTCAGACTCGGGGGTCCAGCCCCAGCCCTCCTCCATCAGACTCGGGGGTCCAACCCCAGCCCTCCTCCCTCAGACCCAGGGTTCCAGTCCCCAGCCCTCCTCCCTCAGACCCAGGGTTCCGACCTCAGCCCTCCTCCCTCAAATCCAGGGCTCCAGGCCCCAGCCCTCCTCCCTCAGACCCAGGGCTCCAGACCCCAGCCCTCCTCCCTCAGACCCAGGGCTCCAGGCCCCCAGCCCTCCTCCCTCAGACTAGGGCTCCAGACCCAGCCCTCCTCCCTCAGACTAGGGCTCCAGGCCCCAGCCCTCCTCCCTCAGACTAGGGCTCCAGGCCCCAGCCCTCCTCCCTCAGACCCCTGTATCTACAGAGGTCAGCCCCAGCCCCCTTATTCAGACATTTCTCTGATTTACGGGCTGGGATCCTGCTTGATTCTCCTCCGTGACTCCACAGGAAGGGATGAGAAGAAGCCGAGAAAGTTCCACAGGCCCTGCAGTTCCTGCCATCATGGTCAGTCCCCTCTGTCCCTCCTGGGTGCCTTTGCCTCTTGGCTTTAGCCTTTTATTATACGCCGCCATCTCCCATCCTCTGACCAAAAGGGTCCTGTTCGACCCTTGAAGAGAAATCCAATGGCTCCGTTCTGTTCTTGGGTTTCACTCCCGCGTGCATGGTCTTTGCTTAGGTAACTGACGCCATCTCTCTCTCTTTTTAAAAGATTTATTTATTTTTTGTATGAGTACACTGTCGCTGTCTTCGGCCACACCAGAAGAGGGCGTCAGATCCCATTACGGATGGTTGTGAGCCACCCTGTGGTTGCTGGGATTTGAACTCACACCATCAGGGTGGTGGCGAGTGCCTTCTCCCAGCTGTGCGATCTCCCCACCCCCTGGCCTTGCACTGTGTGTGTTTGGCTTTGGAGCCCTGTGTGTTAATCCCAAGCTGCACCCTGAGCTGCGATCCCAGGGCTTTCTCCTCATGTCTTTTTCTTCCCGTCTGTGTGCCGGTAACTGTTTCAGCTGTTATTATAGACGAAGAGTAAACATTTGTGGCACTTTAAAAATTTTAATTATAGAAAGACTCAGGAGATGTGGCGCTACGGCCCGAGTTCTATTCCCCCCCCCGCCCCCCACACACACTACATAAACCGGTTGTGGTGGCTTGGGAGGTAGAGGCAGGAAGATCAGAAATTCAAAGATTGTCTTCCACTACAGAGCCAGCATGGGCTACGGGAGCCCCCGCCCCTCCCGACTCGGTAGAGCCAGGGAGCAGGAAGGGTGCTGTATCCCTCAGGGTTGCTCTGTCTGCACAAACGTGTCCTCATTAAAAATGCAGCGCCAGTAACATGAGTTATTAAACAGCCCCTGTGGAGTACGTCGTGCGCCCCCGCGGCGCTCGCGAGCACAGACAAGCATGTCTCTGAGATTCACGTCTCCCTGGGAGGGTACTGAGGTACCCCATGCTCACTGTAAGGAACTGGGGCTCTCGGGAGGACAGAGTCCACGGAAGCGGCTCACTTAGGGGGGTGAGGTTCACGGTCCCAGTCCTGCCTCACAAACTTTGTGACTGACGCGACTCTTCTGTCAAATGGAGACTTTTTCTTTGCTTTCGGTTTGGCTTTTGAGATGCTCTTTGTAGCCCAGGCTGGCTTTGAACTCACTATGGAGCGGAGGATAACCTTGAACTCCTGATCCTCCTACCTCTACTTTCCTAGTGCTGAGATGGCGGGAGGGCGCGCATTCTCTGTTTTCCTGCTCTCATCAGCGTCTCTAGCCCTCAAAATCGTGACAGCCCAGCCCCAGCCTCCCCCTCCCCCCCCACGGCCCCCCCCCCCCGTGAGCCACACACGCCTGGCTTCATGATGGTGGGTGCATCTTTGCAAGGGCTGGTGGAGCTCTCTAGGCTGCAATCCCTGTCTTTGCTCAATGACCCCTTCTCTGTGCCCGGCAGGCCCCGCCCCCGCCCCCACCATGCCCTCCAGATCCCCCGGTCCTGGACCTTCCACAGCACCTGGAACGCTGGGGCCACAATCCGGAAAGCTGCCCCCACCTGCGGGTTTCCGGGAGCTGCTGTCGCGGACCCCTGGTGAAGATGGGCGGCCGCATCAAGACGTGGAGGAAACGCTGGTTCTGCTTTGACCGGCAGGCGCGCCGGCTGGCTTACTATGCAGGTAAACTTCAATCCAGGGGCTGGAAAATCATGACTGCCCGCCCCCCACCCCCCACTTCCCTGCTGCCACTAGGACCCAAAACACAACGCCCAACCCTCGCCTCCCTAAGCCACCCAGAATCCCCACAGCTTGTCCTCACTAACACAGAGGAGTTTGGATCGGTTCTGGTTCCAGGTGGGCGCCTAGACCCGCGTGACCGTATCCCACCCGATCGAACACCCAGAGCCCAGACCATCTGTTCTTACTAGAGGGATCAGGTGCTCCGGGACTTCTGTCCCTGAACCCGTCTCGAGGTTTATGTCGTCTAGACCTGTCTGTCTCACATCTAATGTAGACATGCACCCCCCTCCAGCCTAGGGGTTATCTCATTATCATAATCTATACTAGAGGCCAATGACCCCAGACACACACACACACACACACACACACACACACACACACACACAGCCCTGTCTCTAACTAGATCTGTTTCCTCTTTCTTCCCACCAGACAAGGAGGAGTCCAAGCTGAAAGGCGTCATCTACTTCCAGGCCATCGAGGAAGTGTACTATGACCACTTACGCTGTGCCTTCAAGGTGACCTCCCCCCCCCTCAGTGCCGCCATGCCCTCCTGCTGAGTGCCCGAGGCCAAACCTCAGCCTCAGCCTGTCTCTAGGTCACCCTGGGGAAAGCCACTCTTGCTGGACTCGCTGTCCACCACTGGAGCGTACCAAACGCTCAGAGCCTGGGGGGCTGCCCCGTACACTCCGTCCATAGAGAGCTCGCCCAGCATGCACAGAGCCCTGAGTTCGAGGCCCAGCACCTGTGCACTGGGCAGAGAGACACACAGCTGTAACCTCAGCACCAGAAGGCAGAGGCGGGCGATCTCTGAGTGTGAAGCCAGCCTGCAAAGGGTCCCATGGAGACCCCCGAGAGGGGGCTGGGTGGCGGGGTCAGATTCTGGTTCAGGAGGCAAGGGCAGAAGGGTCTCAAGCTGGAGGCCGGATTATAAAGGAGATACTGAAAATCCTCTTTGGAAAGGAGCCAACCATGGCTGGTTGGTTTTCTTTTTTCCTTTTCTATTTGTTCGTTCGTTTGTTTGTTTTTTTTTATTTTTATTTTTATTTTTTTTTTTTTTTTGGTTTTTCGAGACAGGGTTTCTCTGTGTAGTCCTGGCTGTCCTGGAGCTCACTCTGAAGACCAGGCTGGCCTCGAACTCAGAAATCCGCCTGCCTCTGCCTCCCAAGTGCTGGGATTAAAGGCGTGCGCCACCAACGCCCGGCTTTTGTTTGTTTATTTTTGAGTCATGGTTTCTCTGTGTGGCCCTGGGTGTCCTGGAACTAGCTCTGTGGCCCAGGCTGGCCTCGAACTCACAGAGATCTACCTGCTTCTGCCTCCCGAGTGCTGGGACTAAAGGTGTGCACCACCACCACCCAGCTGTGTGTTTTAAAATACATCTTATAGATTTATTTTATATCATGTGTATGAATGTTAGGCATATATATGTGCACACACACACACACACACACACACAAATATACCCACAGAGGTGAGAGGAGGTCATGGACCCTCTGGAACTGACATTACAGATGATTCTGCGTACCATGCGGGTGCTGGGAACTGAGCCTTACTCTTCTCCAACAGCAGACAGTGCTCTCAGCTGCCGATCCATCTCTCCAGCCCTCCCCCCATCCCCCATCCCCCCCACCCCGCCTGTGGGGTTTTAGAGGCCAAATTGGAATCCCAGCTGATTTAAAAAAAAAAAAAATCAAGTCTTGATTTTTCTTCCAAAACAAAAATACCAAAAATCAAACCAAACCAAAACGGGTATATTTCAGCCCCTTCCCTTGGAGCTAAAACCATAATGGCTATAAGAAGGGGTTTACCCATTTGGTGGTCGGTAAATGGACTCCAGCTGGAAATGGTGTAATCTCAGCCCTCAGGAGCCTGAGCCACGAAGTCAAACCCACTTTCAAAAAAAAAAGAGGCGTGGTAAAAATGAAAACTAAAAAGCCGGGTAAGGTGGCACACACAATTATCCCCACGTTGAGGTGGCAGAAACAGATATCTGAGTTCAAGACCAGCTTGGACCAATTCCAGGCTGGTCAGTGAAACCTTGTCTCGAAAAAAAAAAGAAAGGAAGGGGGCTGGAGAGATGGCTCGGTGGTTAAGAGCACTGACTGCTCTTCCGAAGGTCCCGAGTTCAAATACCAGCAACCACATGGTGGGTCACGACCATCCTTAATGAGATCTGACCCCCTCTTCTGGGGTCTGTCTGAAGACAGCTACAGTGTACTTAAATATAATTAAAAATCTTAAAAAAAAAACAAAACAAGAAAACAGAATTTGAAAAAAAAGAAAGACAAGGGAGCAGGCATTCTAGCCCCCTTTAGGAAGACAGTCGTAGACTTTGATCCAACCATCCTCTCCCCTTGCTTATTCCAGAGCCCCAGCCCCCGCCTCACATTCTGTGTCAAGACCTACGAACGCCTTTTCTATATGGTGGCCCCCAGCCCGGAAGCCATGAGGATTTGGATGGACGTCATCGTGACAGCTGCGGACGAAAACCACGCCCCCTGACCCCCTGCGGCCCCGCCCCCTGAGAAGGCGGTCCCTGTGAACGGCGTCCCTAGACGCACCTTCCGGCCTCCGAGGCCCCGCCCATTCCAGGAAGCTCTCGGCCCCGCCCCTTTGGCCTTCTCCTGGGGTCTCTGCAGCCGCTGCAGCTCAGCTGGCCTGAGCCGTGGAGGTCTGGGCTGCCTGCCGGTGGCTTCCAGCGGCGGCATCGCCAGGCCCTGGGGGCCCCGCTTGGGGGCAGGAGGAAGATTACAGGGGCGGAAGGAACTATTTATTGGTGCTCCTCTGATACCGAATTAAACATGGTGAAGAAAAACACAGGGTTGCTGGTGTGGATTCCAGCGCTGAAGTCCTGGGGCCCCTCTGTCCCTGGGCAGGACTTACGATAGAGACTTTCAACCCCTAAGGTCATGCCTGGATGGGAGCAGAGATGGGCAGACGCGTGGCCTTAATCTTCTGTGACTTGGGGTTGTTAGCATGTAGATTTATCTGCCTCTATGCATTTTGGAGGCTGCCCAGCTTTGAGCAGGTTCTAGAAACTTATGTGCTCCCTCCTTCCTGAATTTTCCTTAGGGTTCCCCCTCTGCCCTCTTCCCTTTGTAAGGTTTTAGTTCAGTGGCCCCACCTGAAAGCCCCCCAACCCGATTCCCAGATGACTCAGGCACTTCCTTTTGAGCCCTCCCACCGTGCCCTGTGGTTCCCAGCGACACCTGTCATTCCGTGAGAGACAGAAGGGACAAGGGCCTTTGACCTTCTGGGTCAATGCTTATTCAATTTGTTTAGGTACTTAGCCCATCTCCGGTTCCTAATTTACATGAGGCATGTTCCCTCTTCCAGGAAGCCCTCCCTGGTTGTCTGGGCTGAGTCACATAGTTCAGTTCGCCCATCCTTACCACACTCTGACTGTTCTATCCTGGCCTCGACTGCCCTGGGCCATTCCTGGCAACAGATCTCCGAGGCTGTCTCGTCACTAGTGTGCCCTCGAATGCTATGTGGTATCGAACTGCGTTTGATGCTTGAATGGGCGTGTGAGAAGGTGATTCTGCGGATGCTGGACGGCTGCAAACAAGGCCATGGGAAAACCCTCGGGCTGTGGCCTCTCTTCATCCTTTAGGTGCTGTCTGGGATGCCCCTCAGCCGCTCCCAGGCAGAGTCCGAGGCCGGCGACGCAGCCCGCTTTAAGAAGTCTGGTGGTCAGAACAGCCCACGGATCTCGTTCAGAAGAGCGCCTGCCAACCTTTAGACTCTGTTCTTAATTTAGATTTGGATTTGTGTTTTGTAAGTCAAATGGAGTGGGCATGCTTGGCCCGGAGGACCAGAAACCCACACCAGACAAGGCCCCGGGCACAGCAAGGCGTGCGTCATGGCTGCCTCTGAGGAGGCCTCTGTTTATGCGGGAGCCCCTCTCTGGATCCTAGGCGAGCGAGGAGAATCCCGCAATCCCAGTGAGCAAGGAGTTGGGGTGGGGGTCGGGGAGGGGCGGGGCTGGCCTAGCAAAAGTGAAGATTGCCAGAAAACCAGCGCATAAAGAACATGCAAATAAACAAATACATATGCAAATAAACAAATACATATGCAAATCAACCAACCAGCCTCCTGCTCCCCCGGTCCAGGTCAGCAGCCCAAATCCAGGCAGGCCTCAGCAGGAGCAGACTCCCCACCCTGGGTCCCACTCCCTCCCAAGATGCTCGCTCTTCTGGTCTGACCAGTCAGGGTTCCTCCCCTGAAACTCTCCCACGCTCCCGGGGCCTGTGGGGCCTCCTGAGCCTAAAACAGCAGCAGCAGTATCACCGCCGGCTGCTCACTAAGACTTCTAACTCTCTCAAATAGGTTTGCAGACCTATATGACAAAAGGAGTCTCTCCAGAGAGGGAGAGAAAGTTATCTGGAGTAGCGCAGTGAGATTAAAATTTCAGTCTTTCCGTTTCCAGACACCACTCGTGTTCATCGTACCACCCTCTCCCTTTACAATAAAAAGGACGCTTTTGAGCAAGGTTTGACGGTGCATCTCTTTAATCCCAGCCCTTGGAAGGCAGAGCCAAGACTCTGTGAAGTCTGTGAGTTCGAGGCCGGCTTGGTCTACGTTGTGAAGGCCAGGACCAGCATGGCTACAGAGGAGGACCCTGTTTAAAACAAACAAAAACAAAAACAACCCAAAACAAAAAAACAAACAAACCCCTTTTAAATGGTACCCTGGAGTCTCGGAGAGGAGAACATGACCTCTATGACCAGGGCTGGGGTCCTGGGGTAGAGGCGGCCCAGAGCGGGAGCCAGTTTTGACATCGTAAGAATCAGTCACTTTCTCCCTCTGAGTCTTCCCTGGATGACAGGTGACCCCACCTAGGTGACTGAGGTGCCTGTCATTGTTGAGAACAGGGGTGCTGAACAAAAGTTGCTCTGTCCTATCAGTAGTCATCAGTCTGGCCAGCTGGGGCTGGCTGCCCCTCCACTGGCCTGTGGAGAACAGTCGCTTTCTCTCTGGGACTCGGTTTCCCCCTCTGAGGAATGGCTACTGTGCTCCTCTCGTCTGAACAGACTGCTTATAAAAGGACTGGTATATTTCTCTCTCTCTCTCTCTCTCTCTCTCTCTCTCTCTCTAACAACGTGTACTCTGTTTATTACTGTGTGTACATCCAGGCACGTGTGGAGATCAGAGGACAATGTGTTCTCTCCCACAGTGTGGGGGTCCTGGGGACCAAACTCAGGTTGGCAGGCTTGGCTGCAAGCGCCTCTCCCCGCTAATCTATCTGGAAGGCCCACCACTCTAGCCCAGACCGGCCTTGAACATGTAATCCTCTTGCTTCCGTCCTCTGAGTGCTGGGATTACGGGCCTGCATCATGCCACAACATCCTGCCTCGGACACAGCCAGAGCCAGAGACCTAGGGACTATCAATAGTCATTATAAACATTAGCCGGTACCACCACAGTCTATTTAAGGCGTGAAAGCGACGGCTTTTGCAGCACTGAGAACTGTTCGAAGCTTCTCACAGACCTCTGACATTGGTCCCAGAGCAGCCTCGGAGGTTAAGTCTACCGCCAAGGTCTCCATTAAACACGTGAAGGACATGGCGGCACAGAGCCAGGGGATTCCCACACATATCTGGGGCCTCAGTTGGGAGAGGAGGAGGAGGAGGAGGAGGAGGAGGAGGAGGAGGAGGATTGTTGGGGCTTGCTGGCCATCAGCCTCATTCTGGATTTGGCAAGAGACTCTGTCTAAAAGGAATATGGTGGAGAGTGAGGTGGGGCAGGACAGGGGACATGCCCTCTGACCTCCACAGAATGAGCATGGGTTCGTGATCACCCATGCAGACAGGTGTGTGCATGCATCCTTCGTGTGCGCGTGCACACATACATATGCACACATATACACATGTACGCTACACACATATACACATACATACACATGCATACACACATACACATATACATATACACACATACACACATATACACATACATTTGCACATACATATACACACATTTACACATACAGACACACATGCATATACATAAACATACATGCACACACATATACATACACACACACCCAGACACACTGAGACACCCCGGGCGGTGGTGGCTCACACCTTTAATCCCAGCACTCTGGGAGGCAGAGGCAGGCAGATTTCTGAGTTCGAGGCTAGCCTGGTCTACAGAGTGAGTTCCAGGACATCCAGGGCTACACAGAGAGACCCTGTCTCAAAAACAAAACAAAAACAAACAAAGATCTGGTGAGGTACCTTCAGGGTAGAGCAACTGCCAAGTATGTGTGAGGCCCAGGGTTTCATTCTCAGTATTGTCAACAAACAAAACAAAACAACCTGGCACCACACACACACACACACACACACACACAAAAAGTGAAAAAATAGAATAGAATAAAACAGAGCACCCAAATGAACAAAACAGCAAAGCACTCGCAGAAGAGACTCTGGGAGTGACAGGCGACAATAAAGGCCTTTGGAAACAGCTGAGTTCACATCCCACTTCCGCTCCTCCCAAGCCTCTCCCAGCCTGGATTTCCTCTCCAGTGAAATGGGCTCCATCTTCCCTTTGCAGAGCCGGTGTGGCCTAAGGAGTGCTTAGCACAGAGCTAGTGTTCCGTGACAACAGGCGCGTTCCTCACCTTAGGAAAGCGCTGATGAGAAACGCGAGAAACACTGGGGCTGCTGCTCCGAAGAGTTCCTGGCACAAAGCAAATGCTTGGGTATCATTATCATTGGGTCATGGTTGTCATTATTGTTAGAGAATGGAATTTATAACAAGAAAGATCAGAAAATGGACTCAGAAACCGCCTGCTTCCCCTCCCCCTTTTCTTTTATGTACTGAAGATTGAACACAGGAGCTCATGAATGCTAAGCAAGAGAGCTACCGCTAAGCCACACCCCCAGCCCCTCATTGGTGAGTTGTAGGCAGGGGCTCTACCACTGAGCCACGCCCCCAGCCCCTCATTGGTGAATTCTAGGCAGGGGCTCTACCACTGAGCCACGCCCCCAGCCCCTCACCGGGGAATTCTAGGCAGGGGCTCTACCACTGAGCCACGCCCCCAGCCCCTCACTGGGGGATTCTAGGCAGGGCTCTACCACTGAGCCACGCCCCCAGCCCCTCACTTGGGGATTCTAGGCAGGTCTCTACCACTGAGCCACGCCCCCAGCCTCTCACTGGATTCTAACAAACGCTGTACTGCTGAGCTACTTGAAGCTGAGCCACACCCTTAGGCTTCCTGCCCATTTGAATCATCAGTAATCCCTGCTAGTTCTTCCTCTTAAAAATGTTTTGGATTATTATTTCTTCTCTCTCTCCAGTGTCTCATGTAGCTCAGGCTGACCCAGCACTTGCTTTATAGCTTATGAAGGCCTTGAACTCTGCCTTTACCATGTGCTGGGATTCCAGGCTGGACTGCCACTCCTGGCTAGAAAGATACATTTGTCGAGATGCGGACTCCTGTGTGGTTGGGCCGGCAGTTCCAGGAAGCGAGGGTTTGCTCTGTCCTGGATCCTGTCACAGAACAAGGACAGAGTCAGAGCCTTCATGGATCTGATTTACGCGGCAGGAAGAGCGACGCTAGGCTTAAGCCGTAACTTACAGTCACACAATAACCGGAGCAGCCGCTCCTGTTCCCCAGAATGTGGGCTTGGGGAGTTACATCACGACTGGTGTAGTGATCTTGTTTGTTCCCGTGTACAGCCATATGAGTGGTCCTGCTTTTGCTTACATTATTCGTGGTCACAAGTGACCCTGGCCCCGGTCACGGTGCAGTGAGATTCTTTATGTCCACTACAAGCCGCATGGCTCCTACCTTAACAGGGACAATTCCTGAAAGTTACCTCTTGGTTCCTTTCTCCTTCCCTCTGCTCCCCACGCCCCAGACAGGATCTCATATAGCCCAGGCTGGCCTCAAATTTCCTGTGGGACTGAGGATAAACTTTATATCCTCCTGCCCCCACCTCCGTTGTATTCATTCCTTTTTTTTTTCCTTCTTCTTTTTTTTTTTTTTTTCTCCAGCTCTTGGGATAGAAGCTGGGCTTCCTCCATGCCAGGCAAAGCTACCAAACTTTCCTTTTTTAATTTGGAAAACTGCCCTGTGGCTCCAATCTCCCTGTGTCCTTTGTCAAGCCTGGAGAGGAGCTTGAAATAGGGTCTCACTATGTAGCCCAGGCTGACTTCAATCTCAACGCAATCCTACTCTCTGAGCTTCCTGAGTCTGGGATTTTAAGCACGAGCCGTTGTCTCTCCGTTCCTTCCCACCCCTCCCCTCCCCTCCTCCCTCCCCCCCCCCCCCCGCATCCCTTCTTGTTCTTATTACTCTGATTTCTCTACAGGCTCATTGTATAGGGTCCATGATTTGGGGGGGGGTTGATTTTTCGAGACAGGGTTTCTCTGTGTAGCCCTGGCTATCCTGGAACTCACTCTGTAGGCCAGGCTGGCCTCAAACTCAGAAATCCACCTGCCTCTGCCTCCCAAGTGCTGGGATTACAGGCATGTGCCACCACCGCCCGGTTGGGCCTGTGATTCTGTCTCATTGCATGTATTGATTGATTATTTAGGGGATATGTTGTACTGCAGATATGTGGAAGGCAGAAGATACCTTTTAGGAATCAACTTTTGCTTTTCTCTTTCTACAATGTGGGTCCCAGGGATCCAGCTCAGGTCCTCGGGTTTGGAGACAAGTGTTTTGACACACCGAACCATCTCACCCCGCCCCCTCTCTCTAGATACAGTCTCTCTATGCGGCCCAGACTCAGGTCAAACTTCCGTCCTGTCTCTGTCTCCCACGTGCTAAGACTGTAGGATTGTGCCACCAGGCCTGGGCTCAGCTTCCTCGCGTTTTTCTTGAAGAATGATGTACATCCAGTGAGGTTCCTTAGTATACAGCTCAACAATTCTGTACCTCCCAGGCGCACAGAGGGCCACCCTCCCTAGATGGAGACAGAAGAGGTATCCTCTGGGACAAGACTCTCAAAACCAACCTACTTCTGTGGGCCAGTTTGGTTTGTTTCAGAACTCCATATGAACAAAGTGGTGCGGTGTGGTGCCTTCCTGCTGGTCTCCTGGAGTCACCGTTTGAAGGATCCGTCTATGTAGCTGCACAGACCACCCACTGACGCTTTCCGTTGCTGCGCAATAGTGCACGGCGTGAAGGGACCACTCTTGGCTTTTCCATTTGTTTGATTGATTGATTGATTGATTGATTGATTTGATTTAGTGAGATGATACTAGGGATGGAACCCGGGGCTTCATTCATGCTAGGTGAGTGCTCTACCACTAAACCTGTTTGACCTCTCATTGTGGGATTCTAGGGAGGGGCTCTACCACTGAGCCACGCCCCCAGCCTGTCCCTGGGGGACTCTAGGCAGGGGCTCTACCAAACGCCCCCAGCCCCTCACTGGGGGATTCTAGGCAGGGGCTCTCCCACTGAACCACGTCCCCAGCCCCTCACTGGGGGATTCTAGGCAGGGGCTCTACCACTGAGCCACGCCCCCAGTCCCTCCCTCGGGGATTCTAGGCAGGGGCTCCACTGCTGACCCCGAGGGCACTATCCTAGCTCTCCACTTACTTTTTTTTTTTTTTTTTAAATTTAAGGGACTTATTGCAGTCCCAGCACACAATAGGTGTTCACGACTTGTTTTCAGTTTTCATCCATTCTTTGAGACCTTCAGTCATGCATGCAATGTGTTTTGATTCTATATACCTTTTCCACCACCTCTCAATAGATACCTGATATTATCTCCCAGCTTAACCATATCGAAAAGTCACTTCTCGATTCCAACTCTGCTTGCAGCTCTTTATGCCTATTCCTCCAGAGCCTCAATCTCTTGTAAATTATAACCGACTTGTTTGTTTGGGCTTCTTGAGATAAGATCTCTTTCTGCAGTTCAGTGAGGCCTGGAATCACTGTGCCTCCAACTCATGGCAATCCTCCTGCCTCAGCCCCGTGAGTGCTGTGATTACAGGCATGAGTCACCACGCCTGACTTGTAAATAACAGTTTTCCCGATTATTTAATTAATATCTGTATGTGCCATCAGACTGGGAGCCCTGCGAAGACAGTGGTTCTGCCTCAGGGTCTCCAATCCCAGGCGAAGGCAGGCAGGCAGGAAAACATAAGCTCAGGACCCTGGCAGACGCTGAATGCCCCCGTCTCTCTCTGAGCCCTGGTACTCCCTCTGCGTCTGAAACCCACACATCCTTTTATCCAGGGGACTGGAGGGAACCTCTACTCCAGCCCGCCCTTTCCCTCCTTGGCAAGGGCACAGGGCAGGGGCCGCTCTCACTGGGTGACGCACCTAGAGGCGGGCCCGCCCCACAGCGGACGCTGAGTTGGCCTGGTTGGGCAAGGCCAGGGTTGCCCGGGGGTAGGTTACTCATCTGAGGCTCAGGTAAGAGGACCCGGGCTGGAAGGTGGCACACCCAGGGGGGACGCGGAGAGAGCAGGACGCAGCTATGGATGCTGCCAGGAGAGGAGAGACAGAACCAGCGATGTGGACGGCCAGATGGCTGCTGCTGCTCCCGCTCCTGCTGCGTGAAGGTGGGTGTGCTGCCGGGAAGGCAGAGTCGGGGCCCCTAAGCAAGAGAATTCCCCAGCTCGTCCCAGAAAGTCCTTTAAGAAAAGTTGAACACAGCTAAAGGCAGTTCAGCTGCCCCTGCCCTGGGCAGAGAGAGGGGCTGTGAGGAAGCTCTCTCACACTGATCAGACAACTGAGAGAGGCACCTCTCCTCCACCCTGGGATAGGGGCTGGGGTCCCCTTCCTCGGGGGAGCGTAGACAGCTAGGAAAAGGGAAAGCTCCCAGTGCAGGCGCAGGGGTAGAAGGAAAAGGGTCAGTGTGTCCTGCACCCCGAAACTTGTGGGAGGGCTTCTACTGCTGTTCTGGATGCACAGGAGAATCGTCTCACCCCGGGACAGCGGCCTCTGGGAAAGATGTTGTCTCTGTGGGGAGAAGGCTTTAACAGAGCACGCTGGGTTCTACCCGGCCCTCGCCCCGCAGGAGCGCAAGCCCTGGAGTGCTACAGCTGCGTGCAGAAGGCAGATGACGGATGCTCTCCGCACAGGATGAAGACGGTCAAATGCGCTCCCGGAGTGGACGTCTGTACCGAGGCCGTGGGGGCGGTGGAGACCAGTAAGTGCTACCCACCCGGTGGTCCCTGACTACCCTCTCCAGACTCCTCCAGTGTGGCTCCGCCTCCTTAGAGACCTTTCAGGTTCTGGCCACGCCTTTCCCTTTCAGCCCGCACTGAGACCCTGCAGCACGGACTCGCCTTTCTGTCTTTGGGCTTAGGCAGGTAGACAGACAGAAGACGGGGAGTCGGAGGGGGGGGGCGAAGTAGGGGGTGTGTGTTGGCGTGTTCTGATACTTGCAACCTGTACAGGACGGAGACCTTTACCGCTGTCTCTCACCCCCTGCAGGAACGCTTACCCGCCAACACAGATTATTATTTAGTGGGGATCGAGTCCTTTGAAAGGGATCACCGAGGTTCCTAGTCAGACTCCACCCACTCTTAAAGCCTCTAAGTTTCCAGATTCAGGAATCCCGACTTCCCCCAAGTCAGATACAGGGTCTCTCCTCTCTGTGCATCCGTGTGAAGTTGTGGTCTGAGCTCAGACCCAGCACACACACATGCTGGATAACAGTCTCACACCTCAGCCCCCTTCAAGTTTGTACTTTGACACAGGGTCTTGCTGAATTGTTCAGTTGGGCCCTTGAACTCACTATGAAGTTCGGGCAGTCCCCTGTGGTCGTGAGTCTCCTCCGGAGCCTTCAACCTCCCGAGTCACCTGGTAGCCTTTGCTGGCGCCAGGGTCTCCTTCTGCAGTACAAGCTCAACTGGAACTCCAGAGCCCCTGCCTCAGTCTCCCCAGGAGCTGGGATTGCAGGCTTGTCCCACCACGTTTGTCTCCCAGCCTTTCTCTGAAACCTCGTTTCTTCCAGTCTCTTCACTGGATCCCTCTGAAGCTGCTTTCCGAGGCTCCTCCCCCCTTTGACGTAGTCACTTGAGCCGGGCTCTCCAGGCTGTTGCGCTTGTCAGTCAGCCTGGTCTCCTGGGACTGTATTCTTTGAAGCTCATCTCTTTGCCCACGCCGCCCTCCCTCCACCTGTAGCGCTCTACCCGGGGGATCTGCTCTCCTTGGGATCCCCCCGCCTGCGGACCCAGGCCGGGGCCGTCCAGGAGTATTGTTCATTCAAAGCTCCGCCCACCGGCCCTGTCTGTTCTGACCCCACCCATTCTCCTCTCCCCCGCAGTCCACGGGCAATTCTCTGTGGCGGTGCGGGGCTGCGGTTCCGGAATCCCCGGCAAGAACGACCGCGGACTGGACCTGCACGGGCTCCTGGCCTTCTTTCAGCTCCAGCAGTGCAGCGAGGACCGATGCAACGCCAAGCTCAACCTCACTTTGCGAGGCCTCAACCCTGCAGGTCGGTCGCGGGCGGAGCCGCGCTAGGGCTGGGAGTTAAGGCTGCGGCAAGCCGAGGCAGGGCTGCGGAGGTGGCGGGGTTGAAGACTGCGGACATTCAGTGCTGTGCGCACCGCAGCTCCACATTGGGGGTGGGGCTAGGAGCTAAGGGGCGGAGTCACCGGCACAGCTGGCTCATTGAGGTTGTCTGGAGTGCTCTGCAGAACAGGCTGGCCTTGGACTAGCGATCTTTCTGCCCTAGCTTCCCGAGCAGACCCTGGCACCCTCTGGACCTTTCCTTTTCTGTTTCTGCACACCCCCTGCAGGCAATGAGAGTGCAAACGAGCACAACGGCGCAGAGTGCTACAGCTGTGTGGGGCTGAGCCGCGAGAAGTGCCAGGGCACCCTGCCGCCGGTCGTCAACTGCTACAACGCCAGTGGCCGTGTCTACAAGGGCTGCTTCGATGGTAACGTCACTTTGACGGCAGGTGAGCCAGCCCCCGCCCCCCCCGAAGGAGCTTGAGACCCGAAGGAGTTGGGATAGCTGCCCTACGCGGGAGCGCTTCACCGAAAGGGTCACCCTTCTGCCCTCCCCCACCCCAAACACTGGGGACTGCTTTTTAACTTGTCTTGTTCTAGAGCATCATGGGAAATGTAGGCTATAGACTACCCGCTATAGACTAGTGTACTTAATAGCCTTCTGCGATTGGAGGTGTGGGGGAGGGAGGGAGGGAGAGAGGAAGAGAGAGAGAGAGAGAGAGAGAGAGAGAGAACGAGAACAACATGCTTATATAGAAGACTGGCGGATACAGAATGAAAGACCATGAACTAAGACTTGGGTTTAAATTTATAAGCTTTTTCCCTGTGTGACTTGGGAAATCCATTTTGAGCCCTGAAAACTTAGGTGTCCCACTTGTTCCACAGTATTACAGGGTGTAGTTCAGAGCTGGAGACATGGTTCAGCGGTAGAGCCCCTGCCCATAATCCCCCAGTGAGGGGCTGGGGGCGTGGCTCAGTGGCAGAGCCCCCGCCTAGAATCGCCCAGGGAGGGGCTGAGGGCGTGGCTCAGTGGGAGAGCCCCTGCCTAGAATCCCCCAGTGAGGGGCTGAGGGCGTGGCTCAGTGGGAGAGCCCCTGCCTAGAATCCCCCAGTGAGGGGCTGGGGGCGTGGCTCAGTGGGAGAGCTCCTGCCTAGAGTCCCCCAGTGAGGGGCTGGGGGCGTGGCTCAGTGGGAGAGCCCCTACCTAGAATCCCCCAGTGAGGGGCTGAGGGCGTGGCTCAGTGGGAGAGCCCCTGCCTAGAATCCCCCAGTGAGGGGCTGGGGGCGTGGCTCAGTGGCAGAGCCCCCGCCAAGAATCGCTCAGGGAGGGGCTGGGGGCGTGGCTCAGTGGGAGAGCCCCCCGCCTAGAATCGCCCAGGGAGGGGCTGGGGGCGTGGCTCCGTGTGGACCTGCCTAGAATCCCCCATCGAGGGGCTGGCTGGTACTCACTCCGAGGCAGGCGAAGCTTTTTCAGTTCTTTCTAGTACCAGGTGTTTCTCCGGAGCTTCTAAGACTAAGTTTCTCAGGGAGCTGAGAGAGGCAAAGGCAGGGTTATGTTCGAGTTTTGCCCACGGATGCATCTCTGTTAAAGCCTTTGTTCCTAGACAAATCTGGAGCTTGGATTCCATCCTTCTCAAAGCATTTTGCGGGAGTACAGTCCCTCGTGAGCGGATGCCAGCAGCACAATGCTTTGCAGAAAGTGGGGCCAGAGTTAAGGTGCTCGGGACACACGAGCGCACAGCCTTCTGTCTCATCTCGGGGTTCACTGCTCCTGTCTTGTTCCAGAAGTCCCTAAACTTTATCTGGGCTATGCCAACTCCGATCTATCCAATGACAGACCTTTCTGTGTCTCCCTCTTGCAGCCAATGTGACCGTGTCCTTACCTGTCCGAGGCTGTGTCCAGGACGGGATCTGCACCCGGGATGGGGTGACGGGTCCAGGATTCACACTCAGCGGCTCCTGCTGTGAGGGCCCCCGCTGTAACTCTGACCTTCGCAACAAGACCTATTTCTTCCCTCGAATCCCACCCCTAGTCCTGCTGCCCCCTCCAACCACCCCAGCCCCATCCACTCGGGCCCAGAACTCCTCCAGCACGTCCTCTCCAACAGCCCCAACCGCGACCACCTCTACCATCAAGCCCACCACAGCCCAAGCCAGCCATACTTCTTCTCCCCATGAAACAGAACACGAAGTCATACAGGAAGAGGGGTCTCGGATGACTGGAGGTGCAATGGGCCACCAAGACCGCAGCAATGTAGGGACGTATCCGGGGAAAGGTGGGGCCCAGGTCCCAGCTAAAGGAGGCTCTGGCGCTCTGGCGTCCTGGCTGTCAGCAGTTCTGGTGGCTGTGGTGGCTGGCGCGTTGCTGTGAGCGGTTCATCTAGAAACGTCCATCTCACCTTGTTTCCCCGGCCCCGTGGTACCAGCTCTTTCATTTCTCACTTGACTGGACCGGCTCCGCCTCCATCCTCCAGCATTCCCAGTTCCAACTGGTTTGCAGCTTCCGGAAACGGAAACAGTCTACGCTGTTGTAAATACTCCACTGGGGTGGCCCTGCTTTTTAATGCGGCCGTAGCATTCCCCCTGATGGTGACCAGGACAGAGGGAAGAGAAATCTACCGGCTGAGAGAGGCTCGGAGAGTCCACGGCAGGCTCCTCTTCCCGTTTTCCTGACCAGACTGGGAGATGGGCCGGCAGGTAGACAGTGGATTCATCCTCTGCGCGCCGCGCTTGCCCGGCGGGAATCTGATCGCCTGTCTTCCTTAGGAGACTGTGAACAACTCCACCACATGGTCTCGCCTCTGGCCTCTCTCTATGAGTTCTGTCTGGCACAGGAAGGTGTCAATAAAGATTTAGTTACTTTGTATAGTGAGTTAACAGACTTTTATAAGCCTCTTTCATCTTTCTTTCTTTCTTTCTTTCTTTCTTTTGAGACAGGGTTTCTCTGTGTAGCCCTGGCTGTCCTGGAACTCACTCTGTAGACCAGGTTGGCCTCGAACTCAGAAATCCGCCTGCCTCTGCCTCCCAAGTGCTGGGATTACAGGCGTGCGCCACCACCGCCCGGCTTCTTTCATCTTTCATATCAAGGGTGTGTGTGTGTGTGTGTGTGTGTGTGTGTGTTTCAATAGCTAAGGACAGCCTATTATGTAATGAGTTCTAGGACAGCCAAGGTTAGACACCAAGACCTTGTCTCTTTAAAAAAAAAAAAAAAAAAAAAAAAAAAAAAAAGCTGTTGCGGTAGACTGTTGGGTAACAGGTTCTGGTTACCGAGCCTGAGAACTTCAGTTCTTCCGTGAAGCCCACATGGTGGGGGAAATAGTCGTTTGCCCTCCGACCCCCACTTGTGTGCCAGACAGACAAAACAAGTACATACACGTTACAAGGAACTTGCGCGTGAACGGGAGGGAAGGTGGGACCACTGACCACCGGCACAGCCAGGCCAGAGGGTCGCGGTTACGAGTGTCGCTCTGAGCTGCACGTGCTCTACCGGCCTGTGGCCCCAGCATTCAGGAGGCTGAGGCAGGATGGCTGAGAGTCTGTGGCCAGCATGGGTCACATCATGAAATGCTGTCTACACCAGCGGCTCTCAACTTTCCCAAGGCTGCGACACTTTAATAAATCCTGTGTTGTGGTGACCACTAACTGTAGATTATTTCATTGCTACTCCATAACTGTAATTTTGCTACTCTTATGAACTATAATGTAGATATCTGACATGCAGAATCTCTGGTATGTGACCCCTGTGAGACCCGCCTGAAGGGGTCAGGAGACACACAGGTTGAGAATAGAAACCTTTGTTTCTAAATCATACTGCCTGAATTCAAATCCTGTCCCGCCAGGCATCATCAGAAAAACGTAGAACATTCTGTCTCTCTTTGCCTAAATGTTACTTATTTATTTATATTTTGCTTTTTTTTTTTTTTTTGTATTGAAAGAGGGTCTCATTGTGTAGCCCTGGCTGGCCTGAAGTTGGTTCATAGACCAGAGTAGCCTTGAACTTTGAGACAGAACTTTACCATGTATCTTCTCCTAGCCTTGAACTCAGTCTCTGAAGTGCTGGGGTTACAGGTCTGCACCCCACTTTAGCTTCATTTTGAAAAGAGGTGATCTAGAAAGCAAAGACATGAGAGGTTTGGCGGGATGGCCAGGGAAGGAGCTGGATGTGGTGAGACATTGTTATAACCCCAGCTGTAAGGGGCAGAGAGAGAATTTCTAGTAGACAGATCGACAGACAGGCAGCCGGGACTTCCCGGATAATGACAGATCCTATCTCAAAAAGCAAAGTGGGGGTCTGGAGGGACGACTCAAGGGTTAGGAGCACTTTCTGCTCTTGAGGACCCAGCTGAGCCTCCCATAACCTTCAATAACACCAGCTCTCGTAGTAGCGCCCTCTTCTGGCCTCTACAGGCACTGCATGGACTCGGCGCCCAGGCAGATGAAACATTTAATACACATAAAAATAAATAAACCTTAAAAAATAAAGGTGGAAAGTGCCTGACACACCACCCTAATATTCTCTCTCTGTGTAGGTGTGTGTGTAAGTCTGATGGGGCGTGGGGAAGTCTGTGTGTCTGTGTGTAGGTCTGTGGGGGGTGTCTCTCGGGGCCATCGGATTGTTCCCGAGCGTGTCTGGGGGGTGTTTTCCTGATTGCTGGTTCAGACGGGAGGGCCCAGCCGCAGCGGGATCCCCAGGCAGATGGGCTGGGATTGATAAAGGAGAGCTGAGCCCGCTACAGAGAGCAAGAGGCAGTGCAGCGCTCCTCGGCCCTCTCTGCTTCGGCGCCTGCCTCCAGGTTCCTGTCTGGGCGTCCCTTGATGGTAGACTGTCATGTGGAAGTGGAAGCCGAATAAACCCTCTCCTCCCTCAAGTTTCTCTCCACCGACATCCTCTCAGGGTCAGGGCACCGGGGTGGCACACACCAGCGAGGAGGAGGCAGGAGGATCAAACATTCAAGGCCAACTTGGACTAAGTAAGACCCTGTCTATAAAGGAATGAATGAATGAATGAATGAATGAATGAATGAGATGAAAAGAGATTGGCAAGGGAGGGGACTCGATAGAACGCGTGCCTTAGGATGCATGAAGGCTTGGCTTCGAACCCCAACACACCGTTAAACTGGGTGAGTTGTTTCTTACCTGTAATGTACTTGGGAGGTAAAGGCAGAAACATCAGGGCATTTTGGGTCATCCTTGGCTACATAGTGAGTTGGAGGATAGCCTGGGCTACAGTGAGACCCTAAAACAAATAAAAAAGAAGAAAATTCCTTCCTTATTTATTTTGGTTTTTTTTTTTTTTTTTTTTTTTTTGTGTGTGTGTGTGTGTGTGTGTGTGTGTGTGTAGCCCTGGCTGTCCTGGAACTTGCTCTGTAGACCAGGCTAGCCTCAAACTCAGAGATCTACCCAGCTCTGCCTCCTAAGTGCCTGGGATTGAAGGTGTGCACAGCTTCTGCCGTCACTACCGCTGTCGCTGCCGCTGCTGCCACCACCACCACCACCTGGCAGGAAGTTATTTCTCGCGATCAAAAGTCAATTAATGAAAACAGAAGGAATATCCAGGCAGCCATGGACATAATACCTAATAGTCTCAGCTCTCGGGAGTCTGAGCAGGAAGACTGAAAATCCAAGGCCGGTCCGGGTGACAAAGGGACATGTCTCAAAAACCGGAAGAGCAGGGGCTGGGAGATGGTTTAGTTGGTGCGCGAGGACTTAAGTCTGGATCCCCAGGACCCAGGTAAAAGCTAGCTGTGATGTGCCCTGTAAGAGGGGAGGTAGGGACAGGTAGATTTCCTGACCTTGCTGGCTGGTCTAGCCATGTTCAGTGAGAGACCATGTCTCAAGGTGGGAGGCAGAGGCAGGAGGATCCCTGAGTTCGAGGCCAGCCTGGTCTATGGAGCAACTTCCAGGACAGACAGGGCTACACAGAAAAACCCTGTCTCAAAACAACAGTAACAACAACAACAACAACAAAAACCCAAAACAGAACTCCCCACAAAACCAAAACAAAATGGGGGGGGGTTGAAGAAGGCAGTTCAAGTTGAGCCCTGGCTATCATAACTCACGGACACGTGAACGTGTCCACACACGTGCACCCACACCCACATGAACACAGACACGTGCCTGCATTTACACTGACCACACACACACACACACACACACACACGCAGTGCTGGTGAGTTTTGTCATCCCGACACAAGCTGGAGTCACTAGGGAAAAGGGAGCGTCGATTAAGGGATTGCCCTCATCAGATCGGCCCGTGGGCCTGCGGGACGAGTAGGAGGACATAAGCCACCATGTGCAGGGCCACCCTTGGGCAGGGAGTCCTGGTTGTGTAATGAGGAAGATGAACAAACCACAGGCGCGAGCCAGCGAGTGGCGTTTCTCTGTTTTGGGGCCTGACTCGAGTTCCTGATTCGACATCCCTCTGTGAGGGCGGTAAACCGAAACACACCTTTTCCTTCCCAAGTTGCTTTTGGTTAGTGTTTACCACAGTAATGGATTGCAAACTAGAACACACACACACACACACACACACACACACACACACACCATTTAAAAATATCCGGCCAGGCAGTGCTGGCCCATACCTTTAATCTTAGCACTCAGGAGGTAGAGGCAGGTGGATCTCTGTGAGTTCAAGGCCAGCCTGGTCTACAGTGTGAGTTCCAGGACAACCAGGGCTACACAGAGAAACCCTGTCTCGAAAACCAAATCAAACAAACAAGAAAAAAAAAAAAAAGACGGAAACAACCCTCATCAGAACAACCACCAGTTTAGTAGAAAACCATTCGCAGATGCTCACCCCGTAGGCACAGGATGCGCCCACAGGCTCCATTTAGATGGACCGTAGATGCTTGTACACAACGCAGATGGAAAGAGTGATTTCAGAGGAAAAACACAACCACAGCCACCTGAACCAAGTAATCAAGGGCGCGCAGGGCCACGGGACAGACAGACAGACAGACACCATGTGGGTTACACAGGGCAGAAAAGACACGCAGATCTGACTGTAAGCACGCAGACACGGCCCACAAGCCCCAGCTGTTCAGGAAGGGTGGATGACCCGTAGTAGAGCTGACTGAAACACTTGCAAAAAAAAAAAAAAATGTTGTGGGAAGAGGCAGGGGCCTGAACTCATATGCACCACACACACAATATTACCATAAATAACATTCAGATGAAAAAAATCCCAGCAGAGGGGCTGCAGAGATGGCTCAGTGGTTAAGAGCCCTGGCTGCTCTTGCAGAGAGGACACAGGTTCGATCCCAGCCCCCACACGGTGGCTCCCAACCAGCCATTACTCCAGTTTCAGGGATCCCATGTCCTCTCTTAACCTCCGCACGCGCGAGGCCTGCAAAACATTCATACAGGGGAAATAACGACATAAATCTTGGAAAACCCTCAAGAATGGACACGCGTTCATTTGTGCTCAGGTATGAGCTTCTATATGTGCACTGTGTGCACTTAAGAGACACACTGAGGTGGATTCGGGGAGAAAGGGGCAATGTGTCAATCACTTTCAGACCGTTCAGAATCAAAAATATATATTATTAGGGAACTGAATAAGGGTATGTGGTAGCTTATTTCTAGATAGTCTTTCTATAAAGACCCTTATGGCTCAGACTTTTAAGTTCTGAGAGAGATATAAGAGTTCTTTGCATTTTGTTTGTTTGTTTGGTTGGTTGGTTGTTTTTTTTTTGTTTTTGTTTTTTTGTTTTTTTTGGAGACAGGGTTTCTCTGTGTAGCCCTGGCTGTCCTGGAACTCACTCTGTAGACCAGTGCTGGGATCTTAACCACTGGCCTCAAACTCAGAAATCTGCCTGCCTCTGCCTCCCAAGTGCTGGGACTACAGGCGTGCGCCACCACCGCCCGGCTTGTTTGGTTGTTTAAGACAGGGTTTCTCTGTGTAGCCCTGGCTGTCCTGGGACTCCCTTTGTAGACCAGGCTGGCCTGGAACTGACAGATTATCCTACCTCTGTCTCCTGAGTTGCTGGGAATGAAGATCTGAGCCACCACGGCTAGCATTTCTGCTAATTTTTTTTAAAATAAAGACTTATTAAGCCGGGCGGTGGTGGTGCACGCCTGTAATCCCAGCAATCTGGGAGGCAGAGGCAGGCGGATTTCCGAGTTCAAGGCCAGCCTGATCTATGAGTGAGTTCCAGGACAGCCAGGGCTATACAGAGAAACCCTGTCTCAAAAAAACCAAATCCAACCCCCCCCAAAAGACTTATTTTAATTTTGTGTATATGTGCATTATGAGAATGTGCGTCAGAGCGCCCTGGAAATGGAGTCACGGGGGCTGGGAGCCAGTGTGGGAGCTGGGGCCTGCGCCCAGGTCCTCCGCAAGAGTCATACATGCCCTTCTCCCCTGCCTGGTCTCTCTATCCAACCATTCCAAAGGGAATGGTTTTGGTTTTTGGTTGTTTTGGACATTTCCCTGGCCCTCACAGGCAGGTTATTTTTTCCTAGTCCCCACCCACATAGGCCCGATCATTAGGATAGACTCGGTTGTCCGTGAACTGTAATCCTAATTGCCGTGAAGAACAGCAGGTAAACGTCCCAGTGGGCAGGGCGGGGGTTGCATTTATGCTGAAATCCGTGTCTGTCCTCGGCTCGCATTGCATCAAGAGGAAGCCGGGCAGGCAGTTCGCATCCTGTTTTTACTGCCTAGGTGAACCGGGCAGGTGACTTCTCCTCTGCGCGCCCACTGTCTCCTCTGTGGAATCACATGGGCTTCCGGGCGCCAGCGCGAGCCTGAGCGTGCCATTTCGGCAGCAGAGGAGCACGGACAGCTACTGTTGGGTCCAGTCGGCGGTGCTGGTCGGTTTTTTCTGCTTGTATCTCCCAGACAACACACACATGGCCTGTCCCCGAAACGCACAGGGGGATTTGGGTGCCAAGCTCGTGAGTCAGAAATGTTCAGGGTAGGATACGGCTTAGCTGGCTGAGTGCTTGCCTAGAATATAGGCTGAAGATGTAGCTCAGGGGTGGAGCCTCTGCCTAGAGTCCCCCAGGGAGGGGCTGGGGGCGTGGCTCAGGGGTAGAGCCCTGCCTAGAGTCCCCCAGGGAGGGGCTGGGGGCGTGGCTCAGGGGTAGAGCCCTGCCTAGAGTCCCCCAGGGAGGGGCTGGGGGCGTGGCTCAGTGGCAGAGCCCCTACCTAGAATCCCCCAGTGAGGGGCTGGGGGCGTGGCTCAGGGGTAGAGCCCCTGCCTAGAATCCCCCAGTGAGGGGCTGGGGGCGTGGCTCAGGGGTAGAGCCCCTGCCTAGAGTCCCCCAGGGAGGGGCTGTGGGCGTGGCTCAGGGGTAGAGCCCCTACCTTATTTGTATAAGACTTGGTGTTTCGTGCCCAGCTTCACAAAAGAAAAGCAGCTAACTAAATAAACAATGCATACATGTTTGTGCATACTAAATATCCCAGAATTTTGGAAGACTGAAGCTGGAGGACTGCTAGGAGTCCAAGGCCCTAACTAGGTAACTAGGTAAGGTAGTGAGACCTTGTCTCAAAACACAAAAACAGCAACAACAACAACAACAACAAAATTGAAGAGAGAAAGAAACAAAGGGAGGGAGAACTTGTCTGAAGTCACGGAGAAAGAAAGAATGACAGTGTCTCTTTCCTTGATTTTCCCAAGCTTTGAGCTTTGAGGTCCACGCGTGAGGAGCAGAGCGCAAGAGCAGGCAGGGCTTACTGCAGACAAGGCGGGTGCGACCGGGCAGGGAGGCGCTGCTGAAACTGGCCTTGCTGGTTCTCTTCTTCCCAGCGTGTGATCTTAATGAAGGGTTCATATAATTCTAATTATGTAAGCAATTTATGAATGTCTTCTTGCTATAAAACATTAAACACACATTCTCACACACATACACGTACACAAGTACACATACATGTGCACACAGATGAACACACTCACACTTGCTCATACATGCACATACATACTCACACACATTTATGCACATACATGCACACCCCCTCATACATGCACACACATATACACATGCACACACAGACATACACACACATGCACAAGACATATATACACACTCACATGCACACACATATACATACATGCACACACACATATATGCACTTGCATGCTCACATACACATACACACACTCACATGCACACACACATATACACACTCACATGCACACACACATACACACACTCACATGCACACACATACACATACATGCACACACACATATATATATACACTCACATGTTCACATGCACATACACACACTCACACACATATACACACTCACATGCACACACACACATATATACACTCACATGTTCACATGCACATACACACTCACACACATATACACATCACATGTACACACTCACATGCACACACACACACATATATACACTCACATGTTCACATGCACATACACATACACACACTCACACACATACACACACTCACATGCACACACTCACACGCACACACTCACATGCACACACACATACACACATATGAACACACTCACATGTTCATGTACACACATACACACATGCACACAGACATACACACATACACACACTCACATGCTCACACACATATACACGCACATGCACACACACTTACACACTCACATGCTTATACAGACATACACACACATTCACATTCTCACACAGACAGAGTCACAGATAGAGTCACAGATACACACAGTCATGCACACACATACAAGGATGCACACGCATGCACAAACACACACAGACATGCACACTAGCTGAGCCCTTTGAGAACTGGGCTGTCAGTCGGATGGATGGGGCGGGGAAGCTGGAAGGTGAGGGCAATTTTTTTTTTTAAGATTTAATACTTCTGTTTGGAGTTATTTATTTTATTTCATGTGATAGGTGTTTTGCCTTGGTGCCCTTGAATGTCAGACAAAGGCATCAAGGGTCTGGAGAGATGGCTCAGCGGTTAAGAGCACTGACTGCTCTTCCAGAGGTCCTGAGTTCAATTCCCAGTAACCACACGGTGTAATGGGATCCGACACCCTCTTCTGGTGTGTCTGAAGACAGCGACAGTGTAATCACATACATTAAATAAATAAATAATTCTTAAAAAAAAAAAAAGGAAAAGAAAAAGGCATCAAGTTCCCTAGAACTGGAGTTGGACGGTCGTGATCCACGATGTATCTGCTGGGACTGAAACTCAGGCCTTCCGCAAGAACCAGGGCTCTTAACCACTGCGCCATCTCCCCACTCACATGTATCCTTCAAAATAACAATGTTCAATATAATGATTGAAATAATAATTTTTCAGTATAATAATTGCATGTCATTTATTTAAAAAAATATTTGTGTGTGTGCGTGCCCATGCATGCCCATGCATGCAGAACGTATGTGTGCAGGGTGCACGTGCCATGGCAAGCGTGTGGAGGTCATAGGACAGTTTTCTGGGGTCATTTCTCCCTTTCCACCTTTGTGTAGGTCTCAGGGATTGAACTCAGGTCGCCAGGCTTTCAGGCAAGCGCCTTTTCCCCAGCTGAGCCAACCAGCCAGCCCTGCATGGAGCGTCTTACCTTTGGCAAGGGATTTGCCTTGCAGGCCTTGACTGACCTCTGTGGCTGGCATGAGGGTAGAAACTGAGTCTGTAACGCCAAGAATAACCCGCAAAGAAGCAAAATCCAGTGTGTGCGCGTGCGTACGTGTGTGTGGTGTGTCTGTGTGTGTGAGCATGCGTGTGTGCACATGCGTGTGTGTGTGTGACGACTCACTGTGTGTGAGGACCTGAGTTCAGGCCCCTAGAAGCCACGTAGAAGGCCAGGTGTGGCTGCGGTGGTCTGTGCTGGGGTGGGGCGGGGCAGCAGGCGGGGCCTGTCCCAGGCAGCTTGCTTAGTCAGCAAGCCCTGGGTTCCAGTTTCCAGTGCGGGATCATATTTCAAGAGTAAGGTGGGGCTGTCTGTGAGGACAGGTGCCAGCTCTCAGAAGGAAGAGGCAGGTGTATCTTTCTGAATTCTAGGCCAGCCTGATCTACATAGTGAGTTCCAGGCTAGCCTGGCCTACATAGGGAGTCCCAGGCCAGCCTGGTCTACATAGTCTTTTTTTTTCTTTTTTAAAGGTAGATGATATTTGAAGAAGGACACTCAAGGCTGACCACTGGTCACCACATTCACATATTACCTACACACACACACACACACACACACACACATTTCAATCCCCGGGAGTAGCACCCACTCCTTAAATAAATGCTAGAAATAAGGTAAATATCAGGAGACTGGCCAAGTCATTGGGGGGCATATTCAGACAGTTTGAAAATTCATAAGCATAACAAAAAAACAACAACAAAGTCGCAGGTCGTAGTGACACACATTTGCAATCTCATCCTCTTGGGAATCTGAGGCGAGAGGGTCACAATTTTGAGTCGGGTCTGAACTCTCACAGTGAAGTGATCTCAAAATGAAAAAATTTAAAAAGGCCTGCGATATGGCTAAGTACCAGAACACCTCCAAATCATGTCTGAGGCCCCAGGCTAACGTCTCAATAGTGTCCATACCGATAACTAAAACTAAACTAAAATAAATAAAAATATCAGCAACAAATCAACATTAATATGTATGTATATGTATATGTATATGTATATGTATATGTGTATGTCTATGTGTATATGTTAATCTGGAACAGTCTTGAAGATTTAAAAATGACTTGTTTTTTAAAAAAATAATTTGTTTACTTTTATTTTACATACATTGTTGATTTGCTTGCATGCATGTTTGCGTGAGGGTGTTGGGTCCCCTGCAACCGGAGTTACAGACGGTTGTGAGCCACCGTGTGGTTGCTGGGAATTGAACCCGGGTCCTCTGCAAGAGCAGCCAGTGCTCTTAACTGCTGAGCCATCTCTCCAGCCCTCATGACTCGGTTTTAAAGACTTATTTTTATTATCTTAAATCATATCAGGTGCCCGTGTCTGTGTGTGGGACTGGGAAGGCGCCCCCAGAGGACAGAGGAGTCAGGTCCCCTGCAGCTGGGGTCCCCGCAGCGGCTGTGAGTCTGATGTGGATGCTGAGAACCGAACTTGGGTCCCCTGCCAAGGAGGCATCCCCGGGGCCATCTCTCCAACCCCAATCCAAGCCTTTCTTTTAGCCAAGGCTATGACCAGAAAAGCTGGCTATCATTGTATAGATGATCTCTGTATAGACAGACGCCCGTGTGTGTCTACAATTTATTAAGAGATTCTCAGGGCGCTGGAGGCCACTGTCAGCGAATGAGGACTGGGTAGCAGGCGGTGGGGGGAGGAGTCTTCACCATCATCCTGTCTGTGCGATCTTGGACAAATCTAGTGTCTTCTCTGGATCTTTGTGTAGGTCGCGTGTCTATCTCGCCAGCAAGAAGGACACGAGACCGCCAGGATCCTTCCACAGACGTTTATTGCGGGGTTGATTGTAGAGGCGAAAGACCAAGAAGGGAAGAGTGGTGCATCTTAAATAAGCCTAGGCAGGATGTGTTCTACCTGATTGGTGCATGCCACGATGCCTCATTAGCATGCTCCGGGTCTGAGCTGCGACCCGCCAAACCTCTACCTGCGCATGCACAGTAGGGTGCGGAGTGGAGTAAACAACAGCACATTGCTGATTCATCACAGGAAATGGGAGCCATCTTGTAATGGCGAATGTGGCTTCCTACAACTCCCCCTTTTTTGTTTTATAAGAAACCAGGCCTAGGGCTGCCGATCAACCATCAGGTTCTTGTTGGACCATCAGGGTTCGAGGCAATCCATGAATGAACTCATGACCAACACCCTCTCACGTGCAATGAGATAGTCTCTGTGAGGTGCAAGGGCTGTGGCAAACAGCACGTCACCCATCCCGGTGCAATATCCTTTCAAGGACTCGGGGTACAAGGGCTGACTTCTGCCTGAGTAAAACTAATTCTTAAGCATGGACAGCCATGCTTCAGGGGAAGCACCATTTTTCAATGCAGCGAGTGCCTGTGTAAACACCACCTTGTCGCATTTTTGTTGGACACGTAGCTTGCACAACAACCATAGCAGAAACACTCCTCCACAGCATATTAGGGCACCAAAAAGACAAACTCCCGCCCACTCTTTAAAGTATGAAAATGCAGAGGTAACCCAATAAGTGAAATCTTCAAAGGGAATGGGATCAGCTCGCATTCCGCTGAGGACAGTTTGATTTTGAAGTTGCAGCTGCAATTCTTCCAACTCCGCTGTCCAGTGTCTCCTCTTCGGTGTGTACTGCGCGAGTTAGTCTTGCAGGTACCCAGATAGGATTGTCTTCACTCTGTGGAAAAACACAGATAGCTCCCCTGGATCTTATTAGAACAAGATCCGGGCCTCTCCATTTGTTAAGCAGCACATCCTTTCATTTTACCATCTCTTTTGGTGGAGCCAGCCATTGGCCATGACGTTCAGCAGCAGAACAGCCTTGAGTGTCCAGATTTTAAAAATTCAATGTTAGAAGTGCTATGGATATAATGGTTCTAGGGGAGGAGGGTGATAAGCCCTCAATTCCCCCTTTTTGTTTTGTAATATATTGTTTAAGCATAAGATGAGCCCTCTCAACCATGCCCTGACCTTGGGGATTATAGGGCAAACCAGTGATATGGGTAATTCCCATATGCCGGCAAACTTGTGAGAACTTTGCAGAAGTGTAGGCAGGACCATTATCTGTTTTTAAAACATGTGGGATACCCCACATGCTCTAGGCATTAAGACAATGTTGAATGACATGAGCAGTGTTCTCTCCTGACAAAGGGGTGGCACATATCATGCCGGAACTTGTGTCCACAGAGACATGTGTATATTGAAGCTTACCAAAAGAGGAAATATGAGTAACATCCATTTGCCACATTTGAAGGGGACGTAGGCCCCGTGGGTTAATCTCAACATGAGGCATAGATAAGAAGTCAACACAATTAGAGCATTGGAGAACAATATTACGAGCCTCTGCTCGACTAATTGAGAAACAGAGGCGCAGGGTCTCCGCTGGGACATGGAATGTGTGGGTAATAAAAAATCAATTGTTGCTGGATACCTTTAAATATATGAGCAACCTGCCAAAGGGTATCAACTTGTTCCTGCACCAAATCAATTCTTTGATTAAGGATCATTATGCCACCTTTTAGGTGGGCATTAACATTGGCCTGAAACTTCCTAGGTGGGAATTGCAAGACAAAAGCAGTGCCTCACAAGTCTCCACTGAGGCAGCTCTGAGCCTTTCATTTATTCAATTGTAAATTATTCTCTAATCTGAGCCTATTGGCCAAGGCCAGGCTCAACATTCACCTGTCCTGCAGGGCAGTAGCCTGCAACTGGACTCCATTGTATAAGGGTTGAATAATAAAAGGAACCTGAAATTAGAAGGTTCCCAGAATAATTCTACTAGCTGTTTTTAGTAGTCATATCTATAGATTTTTCAAACAGTTTAAAAGTAGCCTGTTTAATACCAAATAAATTCCCATTGAGATCTCTTTTTCAATCTTGGGTGGTTAAATTTTGTTTCTACCACTGTATTTAATAAAGTTTGTGAAAAAGTGGCAACAGGCCTATACTGGCCACAGGTGTTTTTAACTTACTCTTGAAATCATCTTAATTGCAAAATATGAGTGAGTTAAGAATCGTAAGCCTTAGATCAGACTCCAAACTTTAGTCTATGGTACATTGGCAGTTGTTAACCATAATTCTTTCTCTTGAAATATTAGAGCATAACTACAGTTTTGGAAAGTAAAACCCAATTTTAAACAATTTATTCTCTTTAAAAATCAATGGCAAATGCATTACTTTCACATTACGAAGTTCAATTTAGAAGAATCTTTAAAGGCCTGTTTTTCCTGGGTTGGGTCATGCCACGTGTTATCATTTAAGATAACTCCAACCCTGAGTTACCAGTTTTAGATTCTTTTTGTTACCAATGTAATAATTTTTAATCATGCCCAATAACTTTTAAGCCAATACTCTATAGTCAAAACATGCAAAACATATTTATACCTTTAAGACCAATCAGAACCAAAAATGAAACTACATGAATCTTATAAACTTGAACCAAACAATTGTTTTCTAGCTGTAATTCAAGAGAAAAAGCACTTTGTACCCAAAAGGAGAAATAACCATCAGCCTACTTGTCCTAGAACTTAAGCAGCTGCTGGCCCTTTTCAAAAGCAGCTTTTCTCCAGCTGTGCTTGACTCCTAGCTAATTGCAGAGCAGCTTAAATCAGCCTCTGCTGTGTAAACTGACACTGGATCAAGAGATGGACTTCCAGCAAATAAAGTTTTTACCTTTTTTTTTTTTTTTTTTTTTTTTTTACATAAAAGAGCAACAGTCACTTGAACCACAAAACAAAGACAGACACACATACACAAATTGGTGCACCAATAGTCAAACAATACACAGAGAGGGAAGAAAATTTGTACCAGTACTAAGAATATCTCCATTGGGGTCCATAGAGGAACCAGGACGTCTCCATGTTTCCCCTTGTCCCCAGGAGTTTTGAAATCCATTTTCCTTTTCTCATTTTTCTACGGTTCCTTTCTTCTTAACAAATCTTTTCAACTGCTTTATACTCCTTTCCAACTCTAATTTCTTTCCCTTTAACAGCTCTCTTAGAGCCACAACAATTGGCTACAAAGTAGAGTTACCCATACTTTCGCTTTTCCTTTTTAGCCTCTTTATCGAGGACTTTATCACTCCTTCCCGGAGACTTGAATTGGTTCCCTTTACCTGGGACTTACTAGCCGGCTTACTACCTGACTTACTACCCTGACTGCAAAGAGTTCTGAACTGCGTTAGACAAATGCAAGTCCTTCTCAGAGCAGTTTTTTCAGGATTCTTTTCTTTGCCGCTTACTCCCGCGGCCTTTTGCCCCACTTACCGTGGTTACTTGCTAGCGCTATCCTGACTGCAAAGAGTTCTGAACTGCGTTATACAAGTGCAAGTCCTTCTCAGAGCAGTTTATTTAGGATTCTTTTTTTTTTTTTTTTTGTCACTTACCCCCGTCATGTGGTTCTGGATCCACCTCAGAAGAAATTTTTGAGGGGTCTTCGCAGGCCGTTGATGTAAAGGTTTTCCCAGGTTTCAGCACCAGTTGTAGGTCGCGTGTCTATCTCGCCAGCAAGAAGGACACGAGACAGTCAGGATCCTTCCACAGACGTTTATTGCGGGGTTGATTGTAGAGGCGAAAGACCAAGAAGGGTAGAGAGGTGCATCTTAAATAAGCCTAGGCAGGATGTGTTCTACCTGATTGGTGCACACCACGATGCCTCATTAGTATGCTCCGGGTCTGAGCTGCGACCCGCCAAACCTCTACCCACCAAACCTCTACCTGCGCATGCGCAGTAGGGTGCGGAGCGGAGTAAACAACAGCACATTGCTGATTCATCACAGGAAATGGGAGCCATCTTGTAATGGCGAATGTGGCTTCCTACATCTTTGTACCCCCATTTAGAGAGAGCCGGGAGGTCCCGCAGAGGGGTCCGCACCCTACCCTCCTAGCCTGGGACGTTAGCTTCATCCGATCAGAGCCTGGAACAGACAGCGAGTCTGCAGTCCACAGCCCTCCCCCACGGAGAGGGCCACCCCCTTGGTGCTCGGGGGTGACCCTCTCTGTGATGCCATCTGTCCCCGAGGCTCTTCATCCCTACCCCCCACCCCCCACCTCCCACCCCCCCACTCCCCACCCCCCCACCCCCCCACCCCCGGCTTCCCTCTCGGTGTTCCGGAGAACCCGTGTCTGTCCAGTGCGCACTCTGGAGGGAAAGCGGATCCCGACAGGCCCTGCACCGCCGACCTCGCTGACAGCCGGCTGGAGCGGGGACAGGAAGTGTGTCCTGACACCCACGGGGAGCACACGCTCAGGGATCAGCTGGTCCGGGATGGGCTTAGGCAGGAGGCGGGATCTAGCTGAAGGCAACGGGTCCCTCGGAGCTGGAGCTTGTGGTCCCTGGCTCACCTTCCTCCTTAACCTCTCCCTGACCTCCACACCCCCCACCCACCTCTTCTGTCTCCTACTCGCCCCTCCATGTGGCTCACAGTGGCCAATCACCTTGCGCGGAAGTGGTCCGCTTGGCCACAGGTGGAATGTATGTAAGGCTTCCCTAGCTGACTAGAACATCGATCGACCGTCCAACGGGGGAGATTTGCCAGCTGGGATCAAGACCGAAGGCTCCATGGAAAAGAGTCCTTGAGCTTTGGTGGCAGGGTGTTCCAGTGGTTAGTACACTTGCCTAGTGTGTGTGAGGTTTGGGGCCCTGGGTTCCAGTCTTCTTCTTCTTCTTCTTCTTCTTCTTCTTCTTCTTCTTCTTCTTCTTCTTCTTCTTCTCCTCCTCCTCCTCCTCTTCCTCCTCCTCCTCCTCCTCCTCCTTTTTTCTTTTTTTTTGTTTTTCAAGACAGGGTCTCTCTGTATAGCCCTGGCTGTCCTGGAACTTACTCTGTAGACCAGGCTGGCCTCGAACTCAGAAATCTGCCTGCCTCTGCCTCCCAAGTGCTGGAATTAAAGGCGCGCGCTATCACCGCCCGGCCCTGGGATCCAGTCTTAATAGCAGAAAACAGAGTCCTGTGGATTCATGGGGAAAAAAATCTAAGAAAATAAAAAAGAAAATAGAATAAAAAGAAAATAAATAAAAGCTAAGAGCAAGGCCGGGCGGTGGTGGCGCACGCCTTTAATCCCAGCACTTGGGAGGCAGAGGCAGGCGGATTTCTGAGTTCGAGGCCAGCCTGGTCTACAGAGTGAGTTCCAGGACAGCCAAAGCTACACAGAGAAACCCTGTCTCGAAAAACCAAAAAAAAAAAAAAAAAGCTAAGTCTTTGTGGTTTAAAGGTGTGTGTGTGTGTGTGTGTGTGTGTGTGTTTCGAGAAAGGGTTTCTCTGTGTAGCCCTGGCTGTCCAGGAACTCACTCTGTAGACCAGGCTGGTCCCAAACTCTGAGATCCTCTGCCTCCTGAGTGATGAGATCAAAGGCGTGCGCCACCACTCAGAGACATTGTTTTGTTTTTCTCTCAGACATCTTTTTCATCAGACAACCTTACTGGATAGGCGCCTCCGGTGGCACTTTCCTTTTTTTGGGGTGGGGGTGTGTGACCCCATCTCTGCTCCTGGACTTTGTGTCCCCTGTCAGGGGCAGGGTTGGGCAGTAGTTCCCGTCGTACAGCTCAGGGCGGGGCGCAGAGTGTGTGCTGGGCGAGGGCTAACCTGATCCAGCCTACTCCTCAAGCAGGTTCTGAGATGCAAACCGCGGGCCGTGAGCGCTTTCCCTCCCGTCTCCTGGTCCTTTCCTTCTGCGTGGCTTTCTTCGGAACAGAAACTTGACAGGCCGCTGGCCTTGTTCTAGAAGATACTTCCACGGCAAAGGCTGTGACCTCCGGGAAGTCCCAGAGAAAGCCCCGCTCCGCTTGGTCGTCCCGGCTAACTCAGCCCCAATTCCTTGGCTGGTTCAACTCTCACAACTTTCATTTCAAATTAGAAAGGAAATATGTGTATGCCTGTGTGAGTGTATGTGCACCAGAGGATCACAAGAACCCAAAGAGCCCAGGCTAGGATATCAGATCACCCGGAGCTGGGGTTACAGATGGTAACCAGGGTCAGGATGCCGGGGCTGGGGACTGAACCCGGGTCCTCTGCAGGAGCAGCTAGGGCTCTTAAGTGAGGGGCCGTCTCTCTGGACCTGCAGCATTTATTCCTATTTTTCCGTTTCCCCAAACATTTTAAAGATGTATTTTATTTTATTTTATTTTATTTTATCTTATTTTAGAATGAGGAGTCTGCATGCATGTCATGTACAACCCCGGAGGCGGGGACATTGGATTCCTCTGGAAATGGAGTTACGGGTGACCGGGAGGCACCGGATCTGCGTGCTGGGAACTGAGTTCACACCCTCTGCGAGAGCTTTCATCCTGCGTTGTCTCTCTAGCCCTCTTTATTTCCTTTCTTTTCTTTCTTTTTTTAAATTTAAAGTTTGTTTTATATTGTATTTGTTTGGGCATCTACCTCTCCAGCCCAGTTAGGTTTGTTTGTTTGCTTGCTTATTTTTAAATTTATTTATTTTATGTATGTGAGTACACTGTCACTGTCTTCAGACACACCAGAGGAGGACACTGGATACCATTATATATGGTTGTGAGCCACCGTGTCGTTGCTGGGATTTGAACTCAGGACCCCCGGAAGAGCAGTCAGTGCTCTCAACTGCTGAGCCATGGCTTTCTTTCTTTCTTTTTCTTTTTCTTTTTCTTTTTCTTTTTTCTTTTTTCTTTTCTTTTCTTTTCTTTTTTTGTTTTTTCGAGACAGGGTTTCTCTATGTATCCCTGGCTGTACTGGAACTCTGTAGACCAGGCTGGCCTCGAACTCAGAAATCTGCCTGCCTCTGCCTCCCAAGTGCTGGGATTAAAGGCGTGCGCCACCACCACCGCCCCGGCCATGGCTTTCTTTCTTAACCAGCTCCTTCCTTCACCTTCCCGCTCCTTCCCTTGACAGCCTGGGCTCCCCTTTTCCTCCCCTTCCCTTCTTCCTACCCCTACCCCAGTGCTCCACCCCCCTTTATCCCAGACACGGCCCTGGTATATAGTTATATAACTCAACCAACCTGGCTTAGAACTTGCGATGTAGCCCAGGCTACCCGGGAATTCATAGCATCTCCCCTCTTAGCCTCCCAAACGCTGGGCTTATAAGGTGTGTGTCAGCATGCTTGGCTTCACAGCGGGAAGAAGAAAAACTTAGGACACGGTGTGTCACGGAACCCAGGCTGGTCTCCCCGGCTAAGTGTTGAAGGGTATCTTGGAATTTTCCTTGCCTCTGTCTGTCAAGTACTGAGGTAAACTGCATGTGACTTAGTGCTGGGTTTATGTGGTACTAGGGATGGAACGCAGGGTTTTAGGTATGGTAAGCGAGCACTCTACCACTGAGCCGCGCCCCCAGCCCCTCACTGGGGGATTCTAGGCGGGGCTCTACCACTGAGCCACGCCCACAGCCCCTCACTGGGGGATTCTAGGCGGGGCTCTACCACTGAGCCACGCCCACAGCCCCTCACTGGGGGATTCTAGGCAGGGGCTCTACCCCTGAGCCACGCCCCCAGCCCCTCACTGGGGGATTCTAGGCGGAGCTCTACCACTGAGCCACGCCCCCAGCCCCTCACTGGGGGATTCTAGGCAGGGGCTCTACCACTGAGCCACGCTTCCAGCCCCTCCCTGGGGGACTCTAGGCAGGGGCTCTACTGCAAAGTGCTGTTACTTTCTCAGCTCTTTCCTAAACTCCATTCCTCCAGCCCAAACCAGAGCTCCTTTGTGGAAACCCTCTCTGTGAACCCCTGGGTCCTTTCAATGACTACCTTTCAGGCCTGGATGGTAAAGGCGGCTAATCTTTCCAGTTCTAGAGCCTCCCCAGGCTGCGGCTTCCCGACGCACTGTTTCTGCTCTTGCCTGCTGTCTCTTTCTTACACTCAACCCAGTTGCTCAGGATGAACTCGGTGTTTGCTTCCTGCTGAGCGTCCTGGGCAGGTAGCTGCTCCTGATGCCAACCCTTACTGTGTCGATCCCAAATGCTTTGTACGAAGTCGCCTATTCATTAGCATGACAGCTTGTGTGCGGGCAGAGGCATGCGGAGGTTATGAAACCAGTTTTAATTTTCAGAATGAAAAAAAAAGGCCCACCCAGGATTTGCATCCCGTGGGCGTTTTACCTGTTAATAACCACTGTTGAGCACCCGGGGTCACTGTTAGGGTCTTTGAGCAGGGCGGTTCAGACCGCGGCTGAGGGCGCCCTCCGGTGGCCACGAGGAGTACTGCAGGGCTGGGGTTCACAGCCGGCTTCGCTCTGCCTTGCTGGATCTCCAGCACAATCACCAATCAATACAGACTGCTCGGCTTTCCAGGCCGAGTTTTTCTTTTTCTCTTTGGAGAAGGTGGAGTTAGAACAGGGCCTTAAGGGAAATGTGGCACGTGCGGAACCATGAGGGGAGGTGAGGAAGGCTGGTCACCATCTGGCAAAGAGCCTAAACATTTAGAACTTTGCCCTGTAAACTTGGTTAGAACAAATAAAGCTCAAAGATAAAAACCGAGGGTCAGAATGAAGTTAAAAACAACGGGCAAGGCGTGAGGTGGAGCATGACTGTAATTTCAGAGCTCCGGAGGCTGAGCTAGGAGGATTGGGGCCATCCTGGGCTACATTTCTTTCTTTCTTTCTTTCTTTCTTTCTTTCTTTCTTTCTTTCAAGATTTATTTGTTTATTTTATGTATATGAGTGCACTGTAAGCTATATAGATGGTTGTGAGCCTTCATGTGGTTGCTGGGAATTGAACTCAGGACCACTGCATGCTCCAGCCCGAAGATTTATTTATAATATGTAAGTCTACTGTAGCTGTCTTCAGATGCACCAGAAGAAGTGTCAGATCTCATTACGGACGGTCGTGAGCCACCATGTGGTTGCTGGGATTTGAACTCAGGACCTGCAGAAGAGCGGTCAGTGCTCTTAACCGCTGAGCCATCTCCTCAGCCCCCTGGGCTACATTTGGAGACTGTCTCAAAAACAGAATGAAATAAAGCAGCCCACAAAGGGTAGCCTGTGGTTCAGCTGCAAAGAACTGGCCTGACAGGTTCAAGGCTGAATGAGACCATCACCACCACAGAAATAGACCCCCCCTTTGTTTATTCTGGAAGAGAATTCTCTGTATAGCCCAGGCTGGCTTGGAACTCACTCTGTAGACCAGGTTGGCCCTGAACTCAGATTTGCCTGCCTCTGTCTCCACCATCACATAGCTAAAGTGTTTCTCAGTTTTCAATTTGTCCTCCCCTCCCCCAAATGGGGTTTCTCTGTGTAATCCTGGATGTCCTAGAACTCACTCTGTAGAGCGAACTGACCTCAAACGCACAGAGAGCCGCCTGCCTCTGCCGCCCTCCCGAGTGCTGGGAGACTCTGTGGATTGCGGAGGTGTCCGGTCGGTCTCTGTGCAGACAGCCCCTCTCTGCACCCCGCACCCCTCCTTCCCCGCGTGACTCCGCCTGCCTCTGAGTCCGCCATGACACCTCCCCAAGCCGGCATCTCCTGCCCTTGCTCCGCCTCCCCCTCCCCCCACCCCCGGTCACTCAGGAGCGCTTCGTTTTCTGTGAACGTGGGATTTAGCGCGTTTCCTTCCTTCCTTCCTTCCTTCCTTCCTTCCTTCCTTCCTTCCTTCCTTCCTTCTTTTTTTTTCTTTTGAGACAGGGTTTCTTTGTGTAGTCCTGGCTGTCCTGGAACTCACTCTGTAGACCAGGCTGGCCTCGAACTCAGAAATCCGCCTGTCTCTGCCTCCCAAGTGCTGGGATTAAAGGCGTGCGCCACCACCGCCTGGCGTTTCCTTGTTTATGTAAAGTGTAAGGAGCTTCGAAGATCGTAGTGATGGAACAATCTTGTTCGCCTTAGCCAATGAGAGGTGGGTGGGGTGGGAAGAAGGGAGGGGATGGTTTTTCTCCCAAAAAAACTGTATCCAGAGCCGGGCGGTGGTGGCGCACGCCTTTAATCCCAGCACTTGGGAGGCAGAGGCAGGCAAATATATTGTATTAATTATATGATATGTAATATATAATGTATCAATCACACGATATAATATGTAATATTATTGATTATATTTTATATGATATGTAATATATGATATACAATTCATTCATAATATATAATACAATTTATATAGCTATAATATATATAATGTGTTTTGTACACACGTAAACAGGCGCACTCCAGGTTTTCCGTGTCAGTTGTATACAATAATGCCACTTAACAGATGGTGGTAACACTCAGAATCATGTATTTAGTGCCCACCCTAGCAGGGGGGTGATTTAAGCCGGGCCTGGCCAGATGACTACACTTCTGGATCCAGCTGAGCTCGGCCAGAAGCCTGGCGGCCGTCAGTCAGCTGGTCCACGTTTGCCTTGGCTTCCATGACTGGACAGGCTTGGCTGACACCCCACCCCGCCCCGGGACTCTCACCTTCCAGTGAAGCCTGTGTGGACTTGTGCTCACACGATCAATCGATCGTGCTTAGGCCTGGCCATAGAGGCCCCAGCTTCACACTGACCCCTTCGGCGAAAGTTACACGGCAGAGGGAGGGGTGGCTCGGTGGGTAAGAGCACTGGCTGCTCTTGCTGAGGACGGGTTCAGTTCCCAGCACCCACATGGCAACTCACAACGATTTGTAGCTTCAGCCCCAGTGGATCTGATGGCCCCTTCCTCCAACCCCATCCCCAGGCCCCACCCCAGGGCACCAGGCACATCTGTAGTTCAGGACACACAAACACACACACACACACACACACACACACACACACATATGAAATCACACAGCGAAGGGCTCAGACACAGCGAGTGGAGAACAGAGCCTGCACCGTGCTCTTCCACGGCTCATGCACAGCTCCTTGGGGTCCGCTACCAGACCGGAGGCTCAGGGGCCTTGAACTAGGCGAGGACCCCCACAGGCTCCTGCAGGACTCCATCCAGGGACACCCCCAGGCTCGGGTGTGTGTGTGGGAGGACCAGGGTGGCCTTGCAGAGAACCTGGGTTTGTGTTTTCCCCTCCGGGGTGCGCCTGTCCAAGGATCGAGCTCCGAGGGGTTCACACTTGCTGTGGGTGAGACCAGATGCTATGAGTTTAGGGCAGTGCCCGTACGGGCTGTCCCACAATCTGTCTGTCATCGGTCATCTGCCTGTCTGCCTGTCGGTGTATGCACTTATCACACATTTGTATATCTGTCTCCATACGATCTATCATCAATGATCAGTTTATATATCGATCAGTCATTTACATACAATCTGCCTGCGTGTCTGTCTAGGCATTTATCATCTATTTGTATATCTATCATCTATTACCACTTCATCTATATATCTATCAGTCATCTACCATCCATCTATCAACTATCTATCTATCTATCTATCTATCTATCTATCTATATGTCTGTTTGTAATTATCAATCTACCTATTATCTATTCATCTTTCATTTTATCATCTATCTATTCATCTATATATCTATCATCATCCATCTATTTACTATCTATCTATTATCTACCTATCTATCTCTCTATCTCTCTCTCTATCTACTATCTCTCTATCTACTATCTATCTACTATCTATCTACTGTCTATCTATCTACTATCTACCTATCTACTATCTACCTATCTACTATCTATCTATCTACCTATCTATCTACTATCTATCTACCTATCTATCTACTATCTATCTACCTATCTATCTACCTATCTATCTACTATCTATCTACTATGTATCTATCTACTATGTATCTATCTACTATCTCTATCTATCTATCTATCTATCTATCTATCTACTACCTATCTACCTATCTGTCAATCATTCATCTATCACCTGTGCATACCATCTGTGTACCCTGTGCGGCTCTGTGTGCAGTCACACATGTGACACACATGCACTAGTGTGCACATACATGTGGAGAACAGGGGTCGCCCCTGTTGTCCTCACGTGTCACCCACGTTTCACCCTGTCTTTAGACCTAGGGTCTCACTCTCCTAGTTAGCGTTACCTGTCAACTCGACGCGGCCTAGAGTCATCTGAGGAGAGATTTCAGCTGAGGAACTGTCCGGGGCAGACTGGCCTGCGCGGGGCCGGGGATGGGTTGTGTGTGTGTGGGTGGGTGGGTGGGGTGGGGGGGTGTTTGTCCCCATTACTTTGTTTTTTGTTGTTGGTTGTTTTTTGGGTTTTTGAGATAGTGTTTTATGTCTTTTTTTTTTTTTTTTTTTTTTTTTTTTTTTTTGGTTTTTCGAGACAGGGTTTCCCTGTGCAGCCCTGGTTGTCCTGGAACTCACTCTGTAGACCAGGCTGGCCTCGAACTCAGAAATCCGCCTGCCTCTGCCTCCCAAGTGCTGGGATTAAAGGCGTGCGCCACCACTGCCCGGCTGTGTTTTATGTCTTTTAACATTTATTTTATTCTTTAAAAAAAGATTTATTTATTTTTATGTGCATTGTTGTTTTGCTTATACGTCTGTGTGAGGGTGTCAGATCCTCTGGAACTGGAGTTACAGACAGCTGTGAGCCGCCATGTGGGTGCTGGGAATTGAACTCAGGTCCTCTGGAAGAGCAGCCAGTGCTCTTAACCTCTGAGCCATCTCTCCAGCCCCTATTTTTGTTTTTAATGAGGGTGCTGGCGTTCAACATGGATCCTTCTGTTTGTGGCAAATGCTAACTGAGCCATCTCCCCTCCAGTATCTATCTGCCATCTATTTATACTATATATAAACATATATATAGTGTAAAGTATTGTTTAACTATTGTATAAATATACATTATATAAATTATATACAGTATAAATATATTGTTTAAATTATATATAAATATATATGTATATATTGTTGTTTCTCTGTTTTTGTTTGTTTGTTTGTTTTTTGGTTTTTTGGATTTTGTTTTTTTCGAGACAGGGTTTCTCTGTATAGCCCTGGCTGTCCTGGAACTCACTCTGTAGACCAGGCTGGCCTCAAACTTAGAAATCTGCCTGCCTCTGCCTCCCAGAGTGCTGGGATTACAGGCGTGCGCCACCACTGCCCGGCAAAGATTATTTTTTTAAAGATGTATTTTATTTATTATATGTAAGTACACTGTAGCTGTTTTCGGACACGCCAGAAAAGGGCATCAGATCTCATAACTGATGGTGGTGAGCCACCATGTGGTTGCTGGGATTTGAACTCAGGATCTTTGGAAGAACAGTTGGTGCTCTTAACCGCTGAGCCATCTCTCCAGCCCTGTTTCTCTGTTTTTAAAATTATTTTTCTCATCACTGTGTTGAAATACACAAAAGCAACCCAAGGAAGGAAGGATTCATTTTGGCTCACGGTCTGGAGGGCACAGTCGGTTCACCCTGGTGGGGAAGATGTGTTCGACAGGACAACATCAGGAGTCTGTAGCGGGTGGTGTGTCCAACATGGAGCCATCCAGGAAGCAGAGGGCGCAGACAGGACCTGGGCTAGCTTTGTTTGTTTGTTTGTTTGTTTGTTGGATTTGGTTTTTCCAAGACAGGGTTTCTCTGTGTAGCCCTGGCTGTCCTGGAACTCACTCTGTAGACCAGGCTGGCCTCGAACTCAGAAATCCGCCTGCCTCTGCCTCCCAAGTGCTGGGATTACAGGCGTGCGCCGCTTGGGTCTGGAGAGACCTCTTAGCTGTGACCTAAGTTTCCAGTATGCACATCTGGCGGCTCACAACTCTCTGTCATCCAGATGTGCTCCAGAGGCTCTAGCGCCCTCTACAGGTTTCTGATGGCACCTGCACTCATGTACACAGCCCCTCACACTTACGCACATACACGAAAATGCCCCCCACCCCCAAGGGTGTCCTAACGGCCTCCTACCCGCCCCACCCTCTGCCAATAGCACCCACAGCTGTACTAAATACAAGAATCTGTGCGGGACTTTCACCTTAAAACCACAATTATTGGTTCGTCTGATATAGGCTAGCTATCCTCCAGCCTCAGCCTCCCAGGTGCTGGGTTTTATATTTTCAATTATATATCCATTTATGTTTTTCTTCTTCTTTTAAATATTTATTTTTAATTTATGCCTATGTGTCTTTTGCCTGTGTATACATGTGAGTGTGTGCATCTCTGTGTGCATGTGCATGATTAGTGCTCGTGGAAGTCAGGAGAGGCCGTTAGATACCCTGGAACTGGAGCCTCCACGTGGGTGCTGGGAATCGAACCCGGGTCCTCTGGAAGAGCAGCCAGTGCTCTTAACCACTGAGCCATCGATCTCTCCAGCCTTTACTTACTTTTTATTAAGGAAAAGGTAAAAAGATGGCTGAAGCCATAGCTCAGTGGTAGAGCCCCTGCTTGCTGGGCGGTGGTGGCACACGCCTTTAATCCCAGCACTTGGGAGGCAGAGGCAGAGGGATTTCTGAGTTCGAGGCCAGCCTGGTCTACAGAGTGAGTTCCAGGACAGCCTGGGCTACACTGTGCCTGTTCCGGAGAAGGGAATGATGGGAATGATCCTGCCAGTTCAACAAGGCCACAGGCTGGTGTCAGGATCTCAAGTGAGGCAACCGTGTGTGTGTGTGTGTGTGTGTGTGTGTGTGTGTGTGAAACTGAGATGCAAATACCTGACATGCATCTTTAAGGGGTGTGGTGTGGGGGATATGAACTCTGACTTCCGGTTTCAGAGGGCTCAGCCTGCGGTAGGGCCAAACTTCAGGACAGGAAGCCAAAAGGATTAGAAGGATCCTAAGACCCCTCTCTTCCCTCACCAGGGACGGTCTGTCAGTGACCTGCTTCCTGTTTCCTCCAACCGGGTGCTGTCCCCTAAGGTTTAGGAACCTCCGGAAATAAGACAACCAGGTGGTCAGAACAGGGGTCCCTAGGAGGCTGCAGATCTAAACAGACTCCCCACGCGAGCCGGTCTTGCCCATTCGGCCCACGCGCTCCGCTTCTGAGCTCCACCCACTCTTTTTTTTAAGGTTTCGTTTGAGACAGAGTCTCGCTGAGTTTCTGAGCCTGCCCTTGAACATGCCATCTTCCTCTCTCGGGCCTCACAAGTAGGCAGGCAGGATGAATTTTCCTCCCTTAATACATACTCAGCGAGACCTCAGGCTCGTAGTGTGTCGTTTCTGTGGTTTGGACGGCTCTCCCGAATCGCGTAAACCTTTCCCCTTTATCAATGGATTATCTCGGGTATTTCATCGCAGCAACGGAAAGCTAACACACTGGTGATATTCTAAGAACTTTATTAAGGTTAACTGAACACTAATTCCAACAACAACCACCACCACATAAGATATGTGCTATTTCCCGCCCCCCCCCCCCCCCAATATACAGACAAGGTGACATGGAGGTTAGCTGAGCAGCTGCAGAGCTGGGATTCCGGCCACACCGTTCAGAAGAGAGGCGAGCATCGACGTGCACCATTTCGCTCGAGCCTGCAGCCCCGCGCCCGGGTTCTCAGCAGTCACCGCGCTGGCTTTAGCTGTGCAGACCTGAGGGAGAGCTCCCCCTTGTGGTGGACGCCGGAACCACAGTGCTGTAGCTCAGTTTCCCTGACCCGCCTCAGCCTGGTCATCACACTGTCCAGGAAGTAGTGGTTTAAGGTCAAGCTCAGTTGGCAGGTGCGAGTTCAGCACACACGAAGCCCTGGCTCTGGCGACCAGTGCCTCAGTTACTGAGGGGAGGGGTGGTCTATGGTGCTTGCTGCTTATCCCAGCACTTGGAAATCAGAGGCCAAATCAGGAGTTCAAAGTCACTCTCACCTTCGAGTCCACGGCTAGTCTAGGATACATGGTACCCCGGCACAAACAGACAGGCAGGGAGGGGTACGGGTACATTATACATTTTACTCCCAATGTTCAAAATTTAACTTGAAAATATTTATTTTTTGTGATTTATGTGTGGAGCTGGACGGATGGTGGTAACCTCTGGGACATGGGTGCTGAGGACAGCCTCGGGTCCTCTGCAAGAACAGGAACTCTTTTTTTTTTTTTTAAGATCTATTTGTTTATTTATTTTATGTATATGAGTACACTGTAGCTGCACTGGTGGCTGTGAGTCATCATGTGGTTGCTGGGAATTGAATTCAGGACCTCTTCTCGCTCTGGTTGGCCCTGCTCACTCAGATCCAAAGATTTTTTTTTCTTGGATTTGGTTTTTTTTGAGACAGGGTTTCTCTGTGCAGCCCTGGCTGTCCTGGAACTCACTCTGTAGACCAGGCTGGCCTGGAACTCAGAAATCCGCCTGCCTCTGCCTCCCAAGTGCTGGGATTACAGGCGTGCACCACCATACCCGGCTTTTCTCTTTCTCTTTTAATCGTAAGTCAAATTCAGCATGTATTTGTTTTTTTTTTTTGTTTGTTTGTTTTGTTTGTTTTTTTTAGAATTAATTATTTTATTTATTTACATCACAGATGTTGCCTTCCCAAAGTTCTTTACCCAACGCCCCCCTCCCCTTCACCTCTGGGAGGGCGCTTCCCTCTCTTCCCAGCCCCCTCCCCTCCACCTCTGGGAGGGCGCTTCCCTCTCTCTCCAGCCCCCTCCCCTGCAGCACCAGGTCTCTGCAGGATTAGGTGTCTCCTCTCCCACAGAGGCCAGACAAGGCAGACCCCTGCGACATATGTGCCAGGGGCCTTGGCCTTCAGAAGTTTGACAAGAAGGAAGACCCATGGGAGGGTGCTTCAGTCCCACTCAGAAGGGGGGGAGGAAGGGAGGAAGAGGGGGGCAGAGGAGGCAGGATCAGGTGAGAGGGGAGACAGAGAGAAGCCCAGAGCGGCAGGAGAATGGATGGAAACATGCAGCCTCTGGGGTGGGGGTGGGAAAGTCCCAAGCCCTGGGGTGTGGGAGACTCCCCAACAGTGGGGAGACGGACCCCGAAGAGACCACCTCCAGAAGAGAAGCGGGGATCCCAGTGCAGGGATGGTGTGACCAACCTACCTTCCAAGTTTTTGATCCGGAATTGTTCCTGTCTAAAAGAAATGTAGGGACAAGAATGGAGCAGAGACGGAGGGAAAGGCCATCCAGTGACCGGCCCGACTTGGGACCCTGACGCCGTTACTGGTGTTCTGAGTTAGGAAGGAGAAGAAGGGGATGGCGACCCCACAGGAAGACCAACAGTGTCTGCTGACCCAAACCCCTGGGGGCTCCCAGAGACTAAGGCACTGACCAATCAGCCTGCTCGATTGTAGCACCCAGGACCACCAACCCCGGGCTGGCATCCCCCACGACGGGCGGGGCCTCCCCCATTTAATTATGTAAATCCCCGGCTGGTCTGCAGCCGGGCCTAGGGAGGCATTTTCTTAGTCGAGGTCCCCTCCCCTCAGACGATTTTTAGCTTGTGTGAGGTTGGCCTAAGAGTAGCCAGCACGCTGACACAGGGCGTTCAGAACCAGTCAAAGTGTGGGGAATGAGTGTCTGCAGAACGCTCGGTCCCTAATGGACCGTCTTTGCCACATTCCCCAAAGGGCTGGGGGAGGGAAGCCAAGATGCTGAGACCCAGAGGCCAGCGAGGAGCAGACAGAGGCGGGGCTTTGGATACAGCAGGAACACTGCTGACAGTCTGACAGCACCGGTGGCGGACTGCACAGGATCCAGCTGGTCCACCCTGTAGACCTCCGCTAAAGGCGGGGATGGGATTCAGGTTTTTTTTTTTTTTTTTTTTTTTTTTTAACGGGTGTGGCCCTTGGTAGGTGCCAGGGGTTGAGCCGCAAGCACACGGATACAGGAGCGGTAAACACTGGAAGCTTTTCATTATCTAAAACACAACAGTCTCTCCCCCACCAAAAGGACATGTAATTGGGACAGAGCAAGAAGGTGTGTGTGTGTGGGGGGGGGTAGATCTGGAAGGGGTTAGGGAGAGGAGTTAGGCTTGTGGATGTCTGCTTGTGTGACCTTCTCAAGGAATTAGTAAAAAACGATTAGTTAAAAATGTCTAACGCAGGAGGCAGAGGCAGGCAGAACTCTGAGTCTGAGGCCAGCTTGGCTTACACGGTTCTCAGAGTGAGGGAGCAGCCTGCGGGCCGATGGATGGGGGGCGGGCTTGGAAGCCCTGTGAGCATGTTTGGTGGAGTCCACCGCGGGACCAGAAGATACCTAAGGGGATACGTGGGGCCAGCTGCAGGGAGGCAGATCCACTTTATGTGGGGTGCTTCGAGGTTTATATAGTTTGGGGGAACAGACAGGAAGCCTCCAGGACGGGCAAGGGGCGCAGTCTGAAGGCTGAGGGTTCTGAAATCAGCATGGCGAAGCATTTCGGGAGTCGCAGGTGCTGGCTGGACGGGTTCTTATCAGGAGGAAGGAGGTCGAACCTGTCATCTAAGGTTCCCTGCGTTTTGCAGGTCGAGGTGCGGGGTTGAACATGTGCAAGGTCAGAGAAGGGGAAGCCCTGCCCCTGCAGGGAGCCCCCCTACCATGCTCCGGGCTCAGCAGCTGTCAGGTTAAAGGCAGACCTGGACCTTAATTAGCCATTTCCCCACTCAAAACAGATTCTAGAATAATCAAGTACAATAAGATTAAACATCCAGATGATGCCTCCCTGCACGTATCTGCCCTTTCTCTCCGCTGTGTACCATCGATGTCTCAGGACACAGCCGTCCATTCCTGCTGCTCACGCTCTGAGGGGTGCAGAGAGGGGGACCCTCAGGACATGGGGGGACAGCCTGGAGAACTGAGGAGTCTGACTTCTCTTCGTGCCCCATGGCCATGGCTGATAGAAGACTCTCAAAGCAGCTGGCTTCAGCCTTAAGTTCAGGCTGGGACTCCCACAGAGAAATTAGCATAGCAGGGTGAGAGAAAAATCAGGCTCTTGGTCAAACACCTATGTTTATGTCCTGGCCCTGCCTGAAGACATTTCTTGATTATCTCTATCCCCACTCCATTTTATATTTTTACATTTATAAATATAAATATTTTATATTTATATATACATATATAAAATATTATATATTTAATATTGTTAATTAAACATAATAATAATTGGCCCGGAACTCACTCCGTAGACCAGGCTGGTCTGGAACTCACAGAGATCCACTTACCTTTGCCTCTGGAGTGCTGTGATTAAAGGTGTCAAACACGCAGCCGTTTTCTGAGACAGGGCCCTGTTATGTCCAGCAGGTTGGCCTGATACGCCCTGAGTATTGGCATGACAGCAACATACCACCTCACCTGTCTCTGGCTATTGTTTGTGAATGTGAGAAATTAAAATTTATCCGAAATGTTTTCTTATCTGGAAAATGTGTGTTACAGACATTAGGGGCTCCTCTTGTTCAGCACCGAAACCCCACTTCATGGCTTGAAGCAAACACAATCACAAATTTGGGTACATGAAATGGCTCAGTGGGTTATGGAAGACTTGGGGGAAGGACCAAGGGACCAGGAGGGGATAGGAACTCCACAGAAGACCGACAGAGCCAACTAGCCTGGACCCTTGGGGGCTCTCAGACGGAACCAACCAGAGAGCACACTCGGGGCACCCTCAGACACTGCCTCTGCCCCTGGAGTGCCGTGGCCCCCCACCCCAATGTAGCAGATGTGCAGCTTGGTCTTCATGCGGGTTCTTCCCCCCAACAACTTGAGTGGGAGCTGACCCTGACTCTGTTGCTTGTCTGTGGATCCACTCCCCTAACTGGGTTGGCTTGCCTGGCCTCAGTGGGAGAGGATGTGCCTAGCCTTGCCAGGGTGTGTGTGTGTGTGGGGGATATACAGGGGGGTCTTCACCCTCTCAGAGGGGAAGGGGAGGAAGTATGGAGGGAGGGACTGTGTGAGGGGGGACCAGAAGGAGGGGGCGTGGTGATCAGGATGTAAATCAAATAAATTAATGAAGGAAAAAAGTACTTGCCACTAGAGCCCGATGATCCGAGCCCAATCCTGGGACTCTCATGATAGGAGAGAACTCATTTCTAAAAGCTGTCCTTGGACCCCTCCCCACACCCCCTGCCACACAAATGCACGCATGCACACACATTTAATAACAAATCACTAATGTTATTATTTGTATCAAATACACATGCATCCACTTTCTCTGTTCTTCAACTCCACCCTCGTTTCTTCCAGTTGGTATCCGCAGACAGAAGCCTCCCTCCTAGCCAAAGCCCCAGTGTCTGGGACTAAGGCCTCCCCGACCCCCAGTGTCCTCTCAAGGGCAGTGGATGAGGGGGAGCAGCAGTGCTGGGAGCAGTAGCTCCAGCACCCACATCGAGGTGGGCATCCAGGAGGCCCCGGTTTCGGCCATTCGGGGATGAAGGAACGACTGGTAACTACAGGTCTCCTTCACCGTCATGGGTCCCACCGAGACTATCGTAGCCATCAGTCTGCAGCCGATCACCATGGTGCAGCCTTTAACGTGCAAAGTGGAGTCCATGCCTCCTAGGAGCCAGAAAAGGCGGGGCAGCAGAGGGAGCTTAGGGGATGGGGAACCCAGTCTTCCCTCACCGCTAGAACCCAGAGCACCAGAACCCCGAGAGACCTTTACCTCCAGAGAATTCAAGTCTTCCCTGATAGCACTGAGTTGTGCCATTGGCACAGGGCATGGAGGGGGCACTGGAACAGGACCCCAGGGCCAGACATGTTGGGCAGTGGCGGGTTCCTGACATGTTGGTGGTTGCTGGATAGGGATAAAGAGAGGAGAGTTAAGGCTGTACCCAGAGAAGCCCGTCCCGCTGTCGTCTTCTCTCCCTGTGTCTTGCAGAGGCCACACTAACCGAGACCATTACTGAGTCCCATCTACTCTTTCTGATTTTCCTTTCCTCAGAACCTCAGCCAATGGGCTGTAGAGACGATGCGGCAGGTAACGGCATTGGTTGTGCAAGCCTCGAGACCCAAGCTCACTCCTCGGCACCCAGACCAAAGTGGAAGAGAGAATTAACACATTTTTTTTTCTTTTCCGAGACAGGGTTTCTCTGTATAGGCCTGGCTGTCCTGGAACTCACTCTGTAGACCAGGCTGGCCTCGAACTCAGAAATCCGCCTGCCTCTGCCTCCCAAGTGCTGGGATTAAAGGTGTGTGCCACCACCGCCCGGCGAGAATCAACTCTTTAAAGCTGTCTTCTGACTTCCACCCGTGTGCATGCATGTGTGCATGCACACACACACTAAAGAAGAAACCCCAGTGACCACCTGACTTCCACACTCTGCTCAGACATGGGGACTGAGGTGAAGGGAGGTTCTAGGAGAAAGATCTGTGGCTAGCCACTGGGATTCAACTCAGGCACTGCCTTCAAGCTAAGACATGGAGGGCGCCTAACTATCCAAGACGGCTCAGCAGGCATCTTCAAGGAGCTGGAATCCCAGTGGCAAAGAAGGCTGTACATGAACGTGGGTCTGAGACAGAGGAGACAGGGCTGCTGTTGGCATGGTAGGCACAGGCAGGGGTGGAGTGTTTTATTTTTTCATAAAAACAGTACCTGTCTCACCTACATTTAAACAATCACTGTTAAGTGTGCACGTGGGGTGCACGAGCGTTCTCGGGGTGCGTAAGGATGGAGGGCAGAGGGCGGCCTCGGGCGTCATCCCCAGGAGTGCTGTCCTTTGAGCCAGGGTCTCTCTCTGCCCCGGTGCCCACCGATTAGGCCAGCCTGGTCACAAGTAAACCAACGGGACCCTGTCCTGCCGCCCTCTCCCTCCGTCCGAGAGCGGGACGACAAGCCCGGGCTGCCATGGCTGGCTGGCATTTGTATGTGGGTTCTGAGAAACCAAACTCAGCCCGCAGGCGTGCGGGGCAAGCACCTTATCCACCGACCCATCTCTCCAGCTCCCACCTGTGGTGTTACACAGTGTGAACGTGAGTCTAAGAGGGGCTTGGACTGCAAAAGCACCAACTCAGAAAAGGGTCCTGCGGACTGCGGGACTCGTGTTTGGCCTGCCGAGGGCCTAGGCTGAGCGGAGACACAGAGAAGACAGACAGCCCGACCCCTTCGTGCTCACCACCCCGCCCCCCCTCTGTGCCTCAGGTACCTGTGGGCTCCGATATGCGCCAGACCGAAGCTAGGTTTTCCTTGTTGTTGCAGAGGGAGTCGTTGCAGTAATTGCTGTAAGAGACGGCGATCAGGCCAGGAGGTGAGGTGTACTGGACGAACGACATTGTCTCTATTCCTTGAGGGACACAGCCTTTACTGGCCAAGACGGCGGTCTTGGTTCCTTCTGTGACACAGGAGATAGTGAAGGTTAATGGTAGGTCCGGTGCGGCAAGGAGAAAGCGGAGGACACAGTTCTCTCTCTCTCTCAAGCTAAAGAACCCCCTGCCTCTGCCTCCCTGGTGCTAGGACTGCGAGCTCACGCCACCCATGCCTGGCATTTTCATGTGGGTTCTGGGGATCCAACTGAGATCCTTAAGCATTCGGGACGAGCGAGCACCTCACTGACTGGGCTGGCTTTCTAGCTGCCATCTTTATTGCCACAGGGTCACGAGGGTTTAGCAATAGACACAGGTCAGTGGAAGTGAGAGGGGAAAGCAGAATGAAGCTGACAAGGCAGGCAAGGTGTTAGGCCTGGAGACCAAACTGGACAGCTGGACTGCGGCGAGGAGCCGGCAGCGACGCCCACCATTCGCTCTGCCTTACCTGCTTTAATCAGCAGTACTGTTTCTTGGCAAAATTCTCCAGGATTGCATTTCTCAGCCTTTGAAGTCCAGTTAAAGGTACGGCTTGGGTCGTCTTCCAAACTCAGGGTTTTACTCACCTCGCAGGACATGTTTTGGACCACTGGGAAGATGAGAAAAATAAACTTGCCCTTCCTTCTCCGTGGGGTGACCCTTCCCCACCACCCTCGGTGGGCCAGTCCTTTCCCACAGATTCCCCACACGTACGAGTCCAGTGCGAGGCGATTAGAAGGAAGCCGAGCAGTAAATACTGGAGGCGGCAGGCGCCCATGGCTTCTCTGAGGTTGGGAAGAGCTGAGCAGGACCTGGGAACTGAGGGTGGACACAATTCAACCGGACAGAGAGGGGTCAAATCGTAGTTTTCACCAAGTGTCCACTTGGTGGCAGACTGATGGTGTGCGAGACCCTACGTCTGTCTTGAAGTAGCTTGTGAGTTAACAAGGCCACAGGCTTACTGTGCCTCAGTTTCCACAGCTCTAAGACCCAGCCAGCTCTAGTTAAACAGTAGGGATTTGGCAACTGTCTTCAGCTTCTAGATAGAGGAGAATGGGGCCTTCTGCTTTAAGCCTCAGGGGCTTAACCGTAACAGCAGCCACCTCTCAAGGCTCAGCCTCTCATCCCTTATGATCTAGATCCACCGGATCTTGGATTCTGAGGGCACTGTCCTCTTCATCCTAGGATTCAGCGTTTGAGTTCCAGCTCCTTTCCTTCCAAAGGACACACGATCCTAGCAACCAGCCTATTCCCCCAGACTCAAAAGTCTAAGCAAATTCCCCTCCTTGATCCTGAAATATAGACTCCAGCTCCCCCGTCAGAGCAAAAGTCCAGCACCCAGCACTCCTAAAAGAGGAAGAGAATCCAGTTCTCCTTCCTCAGATGCAGGGGTCCCACAGCAGCCTCCTCTGCCTCCGAGTGCAGGCTGAGGGCCTCAAACTCAGCCCTTCACCCTCAGGCCCAGGGATCTAGATCCCTAGCCCTCCCCCCTCAGACTCAGCAGACAGACCCTTGCCTCCCCCCTCAGACTAAACCTGAGCCTCCTCCCTTTGACAGTTAGCCAGACTGTTGGCCAGACTGGACCTTAGCCTCTTCCTTCAGTTGGCCAGTTTCCTCCCTCAGACCAATGAATTCAGACCCTGGTCTGCCTTCCTCAAATCCTGGAGCCCGGGCTCCGGCTGTCCTCTTTCAGACACAGAATTCCAGGTCCCTGGGCCTCCTCCCTCGGACTCACAAATCCGGTGCCAGCTTCCCACCCCACCCCCACCCTCACCCCCGCCCCATCTTACTTAGCGTTCCAGAGTGCCAGACTGCCAACCTTCCTCCCTCAGACACAGGATTCTAGACCCCCTGGCCCTCCTCTCCCGGACCCAGCAGCCAGCCTGGACACGGGCCTCCTCCCTCAGACCCAGCAGCCAGCCCAGACACGGGCCTCCTCCCTTAGACCCAGCAGCCAGCCCAGACACGGGCCTCCTCCCTCAGACCCAGCAGCCAGCCCAGACACGGGCCTCCTCCCTCAGACCCAGCAGCCAGCCCGTACTCGGGCCTCCTCCCTCAGACCCAGCAGCCAGCCGGGACACCGGCCTCCTCCCTCAGACCCAGGAGGGCCGGCCTAGCCCTCTTCCCTCAGACCCCGGCGTCCCCGCACCGGCCTTCCCCCTTCTGACTCAGCTTTCCGGACCCCCGACCTTCCTTTCTCAGACCCACCCGGGGTTCCAGACCCCGCGCGCCTTCCTTCTTCCTTCGACCCGGGAGTCCCGGCCCCTGGCGCCCCTCCCGCAGACCGAGGGCCCTCAGGAGCCCCGCCCACGACCCCGCCTCCCTCATGCCCCATTCGCGTCTCCCCTTGGGTTTGGGGAATACCGGTCTATTTATTTTTATGCCAGAAAAACGTCTCCAGGCCGCAGTGCGTCCTCCGTGCACCCGGCGTCGACGGCGACCGGTACCGTGTGCAGTGCTCCCGGGGCGGCTTCAGGGCCGCGGAAGGCGGGGCCGGCCTGGCTGGGATACTCGAGGTCCCATTGGCTGAAGGTGACTCAGCGCACGGTCTGATTGGGCGAGCGTGGAGAATCGCTGCATCTGATTGGTCCCCAGAGAAGCCAGTCACTGGCCGCGGCTGGAGGCGCTCATGCGCCGTTGCTACCCCGAGTGTGTGGGAGCGGTGGCTCCAGGCTGCGTGTGTCCCTGTTTGTGGGACATTGTCTCAGCTCCTCCAGAGCTCTAGGACGTAAACGTGGCCTTTGCCCCAAGAACTAAGTACCTACCCAAAGGGTCTTTCGCATTCCTCGCCATGCCCCTGTTCCAGCACCCACCCAGAGGCCCTCACCACCATGTGTCACCTTGATCTTCCTCCCTCTCCACCCAACAATAGAGGCTCTCACCCTCTAATCCTGACCTTGGGGGCTGAGTAGAGGATAGCCCTCTTTCCTGTCACTTAAGAGGCCTCTAAATAGTCTAGGTATGAGTAGCAATCGGGTGACAGCCCGGGGTTGCCTGCACATGGAATGAAACCACTTGGGTTTGTCAAAACCGTGACAGAGACAAACATTTGGACTAGTTACACATGGATTTAAGTTCTTGGGTTACATTTTAATGTGTGTGTGTGTGTGTGTGTGTGTGTGTGTGTGTGTGTTCATTTGTGTGTCAAGGCACGTATCTGGAGCTTAGAGGCTGTCAGCTCCCACCCTCCAGCGTGCGGGGCCGGGGAATCAAACTCAGAATTGTTAGGTTTGGTAGCAGGAACTTCTATCCCCTGAACTATCTTGCTGCTTCTCATTTCTCCTCCTCCTCCTCCTCCTCCTCCTCCTCCTCCTCCTCCTCCTCCTCCTCCTCCTCCTCCTCCTCCTCCTCCTAGTAATTAAAACAAAAAATGGGTTTCATTTTGATCCTTAAATACATTTTACTTTGTTCAAGTATTGTTTTGTTCAGGCAGAGTCTTGTAGCCCAGGATGGCCTTGAACCCCGTGTGTAGCTGAAAATGACCTTGACTGAACCCTCTTCTTGAGTCCTGGATTTAATTTATACAATGCTGGGTACAAGGGATTATAGCCCGGGTCCTGGCATGTGCTTGGGTCACCAACTTGGGTCATCTCTCCAGACTCCCAGAAATGTCTTTTTTTCTGTGACAGGGTTTCCTGTGTAATCCTGGCTGTCCCGGAACTCTCTCTAGAACCAGGATGGCCTTGGATTCAGAGATCCACCTGCCTCTGCTTCCTGAGTTCTGGGATTAAAAGTGTGCACCATGAGAGCCCAGCCCCAAATTGTCTTTTTGAGTCTTAACAAATAATGTAATGAACAAATAATGTATTTCAATCACATTGCTCGTTAGTCTTAATAGTAAGAGTTTGGCTTCCCAGGATTTAACACCCTTCAGACAGGTGTCCCTTCCCCAACTCCAGCATTCGAGCTAGGCGCTCCGTTCTATCCTCAGTCCGTGAATTTCCTGGCCTTTGTTCTATTTAGAACAAACCAGCCACACCTGGAAGCCAGGGAAGCATCCTGGACCTGCAATTCTCAACCTTCAGCAGGCGAGCTGCTGAGAAGGAGCCAGCCACCTGCCGAGTCTGGAGCCAGCAAAGAGCTGTCTCAGACTTCACCCCAAGACTCCACCTCATGCCTGGGGGGAGGGAATCTTCCAGACTATATATTGGGTTACATTTATTAAAATTGGGGTCTTGAAAGGCAATGTCTCCTTGACCTCATTCTTTTGTGCCGCTTTCCCCATCCATCCCATAGTTTTCTCTTGCAGAGCCAGTCCAGAGTAGCTACAGATAGCTACGGAACTCAATAGAACGACACCCAGACATGTGGCTGGACTTGAGAGAAAGGTGACCCTGTCTTAGTGGAGCTTCGCAATCCTGCACGGTGAGCAAAATGGGTGCTGGAGGATACGGATTAAGTAAGGCAGTGTTGACCTAACACTGAACTCCTGGCTTAGAGGCAGACAGTGGAAAATGGGGGAAGAACTGTATAGGTTCTGGATTGTAATCGCAGCTATTAAGAGCTGATTCAGGCGGAAAAAGAAAGGGTTTAAAAATAGGCATATGTCCGCTGCCTCCAAGAGCTGCTTTAAGAAAGGTTAAAAAATAAGAGAGAGAGAGAGAGAGAGAGAGAGAGAGAAGGAAAATGGATGTAATCGCATAGCAAGCATGTTTCCCTTTCTGTGTGTCTATGTTTGTTCTCGGTGCACCGTGTCTACATGTATGTCTACATGTCTACATGTTTATGTCCTAATCATGTGTGAATGACTGTTTGTTTCATGTTTAACAAAATGATAAAAATTTCATCTGCTGGCGGTCTATCTCGTAATCTAGCCGCGGTTCGCAGCAGAGGTTGACTTAAGGTGTCCCATACTCAGCTAGGAGTCAAACATAGTTGAGAGAAAGCTGCTTTTAAGAAGGCCAGCAGCCTCAAGTCTAGGACAAGTGAATTAATGGTTGTGTCTCCTAAAGAAAAAAATCTCTACAATTGTGGTTTTTGGTTCAGAGTGCTTTTTGTTCTCTTGAAATTGCAGCTAGAAAAAGGAAAATTGTTCGGTTTAAGTTAGTAAGATTCATATAATTGCTTTATTCTTGGTTATAATTGGTCTTAAATGTATATTTTGCATGTCTTGACTATAGAAAATTGGCTTATAAATCATTAGACATAATTTAAAAGGTATAATGTTGTTAAGAGAAGGTTGGTTTGGCCAGCGACACGTGGCTTAATGCGGCACACACTTTGTTTGCTTTTTTGTAGTTGGTCTTAAAAGTATAAGTATGTTCTACATGTTTTGACTATAGAGTATTGGCTTGTTAATTATTGTGCATGAGTTAAATGATATAGAGTTGTCAATAAGAGACAAATTTGGCGCTAACAGCTCGAGGTTACGGCCATTTTGAGCACATGGCATGCGAGACTCAGAGAATACAGGCCTCTGAGGTGCTCTAAATTGGCATGGTGTTTTGTGTGAATCTTGGCCTAGAAATCAGACTTGTAGGGAACAAGATGTAAAATAATGTCTCTTCAATTAGTTAAAATGGTGCGTTTGCCATTAAATTTTAATGAACATAGATTGTTTAAAATTGGGCTTTGCTTCTAAAGTTATAGTTGCTCTAATATTATAAGAGAAAATTATAAGTTAAGACAAAAATTGCCAATGTGTGCCATTGGCTGCAGTTTGCAGTCTGATTAAAGACCAAGATTCTTAACATATTTTAAAAATGATAAAGGTTAAAAGACAGCTGTGGCCAGTATGGGCCTGTTGCGACCTTTTCGCGGGTTTGTGGGCTACAATGATGGAAGTGAAATTTAACCCTCCAAGATTATAAAGGAGACCTCAATGGAAATTTATTTGATATCAAACAGGCTCCTCTGACTACTATAAAGCAAGTAGAATTTTTCCTGGAACCCTAAAGTTACAGGTTCGCTTGTTTGTTATTTGAGCCTCATGTCCTTGCAAGACTGGTAGGTTTGGGTCTGGTCTTAGAAAATGGGCTCGGGTTAAAAGATATTTGCATTTGAGGAACCTTGTTCAAGGTACTTGCCGGGGTGAGTGCTGAGCAAATTGAATTTGCATTTAAATAGATACAGAGCTCAGAGCTACCTCAATGGAAGCTTGTGAGCTGCTTTTTTCTTACAGATCCCAACTAGGGAAGTTTTGGCCAAAACTATGTTCTTATGAACGATTTCATTAAAAAGTTTTTTCTCTTCAAGAAATGGCTATCAGCCTTATCTTAGGTGAGGAAAAGTGCCTTGTCTCTACTTCAGTACAAGAAGCTAGAATCCAGTGTTAGAGAGATGGCTCAGTGGGTAAGAGCGCCGACTGCTCTTCCAGAGGTCATGAGTTCAAATCCCAATACCCACAACCATCTGTAAAGAGATCTGACACCTTCTTCCAGTATCCGAAGACAGCTACAGTGTACTTACATATAATAAATAAATAAATAAATAAATAAAATCTTTTAAAAAAAGCTAGAATCCTAGGTTTTTCAATATATTTTTTATTTATGTAATGTTGTTATGGGTCTTTAAATTTTTTTTTAAGTAAATGATTTTTAAAGGTTGTTGAAAGAAGTTAATTGGCTAAGATATCACTTTAAGCTTGCCACAGAAAGACTTGAACCTCTGTTTTCAAGGTAAATATAAATTAACTGGCAAAGGATAGGTAATTTTACAGATAATAAAGGCTATTGTAATCAGCTGTTTATGTTATGTGTTCACTGCCATTCCTTGGCAAAGAGAACATTAATATAAAATCACCGTTTTTCCTCTCCAAATAAAGTTTTACATCTTTCAATTGAGATGTTGATATGTTGATAAAATGTTATAAGGGTGTTTTGGAGGAATGTTTTAAGAGCCTGGTGAGGGCATTTTTTTCCTTGATTCAAGCAGCAATCAGATTATTATTAATTGTTGATCTATTGCATGGCAGGCCTTTTTAGACAAAATTAATATTTGCTATCCAAAAGATAATTTGTTGCAAGTTGCTTTTATATATTTCTATACATACGTCCCATGTAAAGTACATCAACTATGGGAGTAAAGTTTATATAATTAGATCACTTAAGTGCTCTAGCGGCTTTTTTTTTTTTTTTTTTTTTTTTTTTTTTTTTGGTTTTCTGAGACAGGGTTTCTCTATGTAGCCCTGGCTGTCCTGGAACTCACTCTGTAGACCAGGCTGGCCTCGAACTCAGAAATCCACCTGCCTCTGCCTCCCAAGCGCTGGGATTACAGGCGTGCGCCACCACCGCCCGGCTGCAGCTACTTTTAAAATGTTAAAAAATTGAGCTTTTATTTATATATTAATAACAAAAATAAGTATATATATGGCTCATGGTTTACAATTGCTTAGAATTATTCTTTTTTTAAAAATTTTAATTATCTTTTATTTTAATACTGCTAGTTCTTAATTTTTACAATTGTTTATACAAATATAATTCAAGTTAAAAAGATATGTTTTTTAAATAACTATTGATGGTTTTTTTTATTAATGTAGTTGTTGTTGTTCCCGGGTTTCGGTACCATTGATGGGATTTAAAAGAGAGAAAGGGTGTTAGTGAGTATGGCACGGCGGCGTGGGGGAAGGGGGTACCTAAGCGGGCCCATGCCTAGGCATCCCCTTTCCCCTGAAGGACCACACACACACACCAACATGGTATAGAATAGAGTTTAGTTAGAGAATAGGATGAGAGTCAATGGTATAGTAGAGAGAGAGAGAGAGAGAGAGAGAGAGAGAGAGAGAATAGAGAGAGTGGAGGCCGGCCATGTCCACGTGGAGAGAGGGGGGAGGGGAGCCCAAGAGGGGCAGAGAGGTGAGAGGATGAGAAGGGAGAAGGGAATAAAGAGGGAGAGGAGGGGCAGGCAGCCTCTCTTATAGTGGGCCAGGCATGTGGGGAGGGGCATACCTGGCTATTGCCAGGTAACTGTGGGGTGGAGCTTGGACAGAGTACCAACAACTATTCTAGATATTTGATATAGTTAATCTTTAAAAAGGTGCCTAGACAGAGACCTCTTAAGGCAAGGCACATAAGTTTTTATCCCAGACTATATAATTTTTATATAAAAAGGAGTAATGGCTTAAAAATAATTTTATATTTTTTTGTGCTCATCAAATTATAAAGATTTGTTCTTAAATGTCCTCAATTCCTACCCCTACCACATAATGGTGTTAATTCTAGAAGACTTATTTAATTGTTGCAGATGAATGATACTCATATTTCTAATTTATGTTATGGTATATGCTTGGTGTTCCAACTTAAAGTAAGACAGACAATGGAACTGGCCATTTAATAAAGTTATCAAACATTTAAGATGTCTGACAATTTAATTCTTTATTATCCTCAAAGACAAGATAATATATAAAAAATTTTAAAACAATATCTTCTTAAAAAAGAAAAAGAGAGGGGCGTTTATATCCCTGTGCATATCATTTAAATTGCGTGCATATTTAAAAAAATTTAAAATTTAGATGCTAAGAAACTCCTTGCTGAGTATATGGCATCCTATAACTAGGCACACTGTTGCCTAGGTGAGATTAAAAAAAAAAAAGTTCATTTATTGGCATATGACATGATCCTGCCTTGATGTTATGGAAGAAGGCATGTCTGTAATTTTCAACAAAATGCTGCGGAAGTGTGAACTAGCTGGTAAGTATTGACTGATTCAAAAGTGTTCTCAAAGCCACTTCTCATAGTTGGGAGGATGGGCTAATTGTTTTCTAACAATTAAATTACAAGCCAGGCCCTATGGCCTGACTCATAAATTTACAATTGAATTAGATACCTTGAGCCTCCCAAAGATGGTCCCACCAGTTGTTTTCTGGCAGTTAATTCATAAGCCAAGCCTGGGTGCCTGAATCACAAATTTACAATTGAATATCTTGGGCCATCCAGAGATGGCCAAGTATTTTTTTTTTTCCTTTTAATCTCTCCCTTTTGTGTTTCAAGCCGGTATCTTTCAGATACAGCAAGGCTTCCAGGACTCGAAGGTGGGCTGCTCTAAAGGCCAGCCAGCTCATATTCACGCGGCATCTGCCCTACCAGTGGATCTCCAGAAATGGAGCTGCATAGAACTCAGATCTATGCATGTTTGTTTTTAAGCAAACATGGGCACCAATTGAGATGCCAGGCGAGGAAAGGGAAGAAATCCTGCTTCTGAGTTTCCCTAAAAGCATACCTGGCTGCATAGGGGGTCAATGTTGAGAGACCGCCCTTATAATAATAAGGCAGTCTATTTCCCCTCCCGGAGAAAAGACATCATTTAATGTTTAAGGGGGCCGAGGTCTCTGCTTTTTCTCATTGGTAAATGCCCTCCGTTTACCAATGACCTCCTTTGTTTATCTCTCTCTCTCTCTCTCTCTCTCTCTCTCTTTAAAAAAGATTAATTTATTATATGTAAGTACACTGTAGCTGTCTCCAGACACACCAGAGGAAGGTGTCAGATTTCTTTACAGATGGTTGTGAGCCACCGTGTGACTGCTGGGATTTGAACTCAGGACCTCTGGAAGAATAGTCTGTGCTCTTACCCGCTGAGCCATCTCTCCAGCCCTGTTTACTTCTTGACAGGTTTCTCCGTGAGGCCTGGCATCCCTTGAACTGAGCCACCCACTAGCCTCGGGCTCTGCAGGGCTGAGGTGGAAGGCGTGGCCGCCACAGCCAGGTCTGTGGTCCTGAACGAGCTGTACTAAGTGCTGTCCCCACCCCACGCGCAGATCTTTGCTGTGCAGTCTTGTTTCTCTCGAGCTGTCCATCCCTCTGCCTCTGCCTCTGCCTCTCAGGTGTATTTGTCATCAGCTGTGTGTGCCTGCACCTGCCTGTGGGCATGGGCGTGTGAGTGCAGTGCCCTCACAGCTCAGGGGACTGGAGCCTCTAGCCCAGGGCTGCGCGTGGCTGTGGCCACCTAACCTGGGTGCTGGGAACCAGCAAGAGCAGTGTGTACTTGTGACTGCGCAGCTGTCTCTCCAGCCACCCCATGGTTCACAGACACGGTCTGTTCCCTGGTGTGTGGTGCACCCCGGGTTTCCCCTGCATCCTGGTGTCCCATCTGTAGGAAATTCTGTTTAGCTGGGAGTGGTGGCACGTACCTATACGCCCAGGAAGGGATGCCGAGGCAGGCTGTGAGGGAGATGGGGTGGCTTGTGAGAGGCAGTTCTGAGAGGGACCAGCTGTGACCCCAGTGCTGACATTTTGATGACTGCATAGCATTACCATGATGGAGCAATGGCTCATGGGATAGTAACTCTTCTCTGTGGAAGACTCTGACTTCCATCTAGACAAATAAAAAGACTATGATCTGTATGGTGATTAATGTATTTGGCAAGGTGATTTGGAAAGGAGATACCGAGGGCACTAATGCAGCGCAGCTCCGGGGCTGTGACTGCTCAGTGTTTCCAGAGAATATTAACTGAGTGGGGACAACTCACCCTGACTGTGGGCAGGCACCATCTCATGCCTGGAACCCACCATTCCAATCTCTCCCTTGTGGATCCAATGACAATGTCTTGGCTTCATGCCCCGCCCTCACACACACCCGGTGCTGCGCCCCAGTCAGCTTTCCTCACACACACCCGGTGCTGCGCCCCAGTCAGCTTTCCTCCCAGGGAATCTTCCCTCCATTCACCTGCTGCTCTCCTCCGGTTCCCATCATGGCAGTGAAAACATTAATTAATCCCCGAGGAGGACGTGGGGATGCACGTGGATACTTCTGCATCTCCAGAGTCGCCCTTCCTGACACGCCACACCTCAGCACTGTGGCTGTCAGGTCCATGGGGACTGCCTTACTACTGTCTAACAGGACAGACAGATGGGAACATGAGGCACCTGCTCCTTCCCCACAGAGCCACTTGTAGGCAGGCGGGGGGGGGGGGCAAATTTCAGGCCAGAATGAAAACTCTAAAGCTGTGTGTGGTCAGGTCAGTCAGGTGTGCACTGTGGGTAATGGGCAATGGCTCCTCCTCCCAGCCTGATGCTCTCAGGTCAGGCTCCCGGAAGCCGCACTGTGGAAGGAGAGAACCAAATCCACACACACAGGAGAAGCTGAGGGGCGCAGCCCGCTGCCCTCCTAGGTCACAGTGTGTCCCAGAGCTTCTGCTGCAGTCCCAAGAGGGCTCTGGGAGGCCACAGGTTGGGAAGGAGTGACATGTGTCATGTAAGTTTCCTCTGAGATGGAAACTTTTCACCCTAGGCAGGAACCTCCAGGACGCTAAATAGCTTCAGGAAGTCCCTGAAACCAACCAGATTCACTCTCTGCCTCTATGCCTGGGAACACAATAAAAGCTGCAAAGAACACTCTCACACAAGCCAAGCTGCAAGGGAGACTCTGGTACCAGAGCAGAGGTCTGGAAGAAGCAGAGCCCATGCGAGCTGCCTGCAAGAGGTTTCCACCAACTGAGGCACCCGGAAAGGGCGCCCTCGAGCTTCCTGACCTGCCTCCATGCTGTGCCCGGGGCTCCAGGTTCCCAGGTGTGTGAGCTGTCACTCATGCTGGGACAAGCTGTGGTGAAGCAGCTGTCTTTGGGTGACTGCTGCTCCTGTAGGTCACCCCTCACCCATGCATATTCCTGGAAGTAACTCCACTACAGACCTCATGGTTCACCAACTTGGGCTTTGGTGGTATTCATACATTGCACTGTGGGGTGAGGAGATGTTAGTGTTGAGGCCCAGGAAGAGTTTGGTCACACAGCACCATGAAAGCCAGGCCTTGGCGCTAGACTCGCCGTGGATCCCACTGTGTCCTCGTCTCCTCGCACAGAGAAACCCAGTATCTGGTAAACAACAGCAACTTTATTTTTCCACATGTGTGGTCAGTGCGTGGTTGTCCCCTCTGGAGCCGGGTGAGTTCAGTGACTCCCATATCTAAGCACGAGGAGGCAGAGGTGTGTGGGTGAGGGAGGAGGGCCCGACAGTGCAGGCCGACAGTGCCCAGTCTCAGGTCTTTGGGTTATGAAGTCAGAGGAGGGCTGGGTATGGGTGGCCAAGAGGGATTAAGACTGTCAGGGAGATGGGTTCAGCCGAGAGGACAGATCCCTGTGAACAACGGGCTGAGAAGAGCCCCGAGTCCAAACACCCAGGCCAGGAGGGGGCTCGGGACAAGCAGGCGTGAGGATGAATCCACAGTCTGTAACTCAGAGATTTCTGTAGTGGCGAAGATCCCAACTGAAGGTTGCTTTTTCAATAAGTATTTGACAGGTGATACCAGGCACCCGTCAATGCTAAAAGTAGTATTGAGGTCACCTAGAAGATAAAGATCAAATCAGGAATAAGTAACAGGGACTAAATAGGAAAAGAGAAAGAAACCACATACTCAAGAGTCCAGGCTCCAGCCCTCCTCCTGTGGACACAGGAGTCTTGGTCCAGGTCCAGGATTCCTTCCTCTGACCCAGGACTCTGGCCTCCAAACTTACTCCTCCTGATAGCGAAGTCAGTCTAGGCCTCTGCCCACCTCCCTCAGAGCCAGGAGTCCTCACCCCTCCTCCTGAGCGCCAGGAGTCATGGCCACAGTCTCCCTCATCCTGGGGGTGCAGCCTTCATCCCTTACCTCCGTGGAATGTCAAGTCACTAGTGTAACAACGAGTGCCCTTAGGACAGAAGACAAAGTTGGAATTGTGGGTGCAGGAACCCTGAAACTGCAAGCAGACAGGACACTGGAGTTTTCCCAGGTCAGAGGAGTCTGAGGAGAGAGGAGAAGGGGCTGTAGGGCCCGCCCTCAGCTGCAGCCACAGGCTGGTGCATCAGGTGCTGGGTCCTGGGCGTGGTCATATACCTGCAAGTGACAGGGAGTCGAGTAGGACACTGCTGCTGTTAGCGTTGTTGCACAGATCAGTGTCACAGAAGTGGGCGTACGAGGCAGCCACGATTCCGGGTCCAGCGGAAAACACCTGGACATTTTTGGTCTTCTTCTCCCCAGGGTTGCTGCTGCCTTTGCTCCCCAATATGAGAGATTTATTACCTAAGGGGAGCCAGAGTGAGAGCTCTCCATGGAGGGAAAGGATGGCGAGAACTGGATGTCCAGTTCCTGGGTCCCTTGATGCTAACTCTCAGGGACAGTACTGTCCCCAGGGACAACAGGACAGATCATGGCCTCAGTCTGCCACAGACTCAAGTCCAAACCTGGCTCCCTCTGCTCTGCCCCTTGCAGACCCCGTTCCCAGGCCCCTGCACACACTGAGCCCTGCGCCAGGCTGCAGCCTCACCCCGCCCAGCATCTCTTCTCCCCTGCTGGGTTTCCCTCCACACTCTGCCCTGCACCCCACACTTGGCTTCCTGGGCTCTGCTTCTCTCCCCCTCCCCCTTCCCTGGAGAGCTGCAGGAGGACTCAGGCTTAGCAGAGCCCAGCACTGGCATCCTCCCTCCTCCTTTCCCTCCCCCTCTCCCTCCTTCTTTCCCTCCCCTCCCCCTCCCTCCCTCTTTCTTCCTTCTTCCTGGGCCCTGAGTCTCCTCTGGTCCAGGCTGCCCCTTAACTCCCTATGTTGCTGCAGATGAGGTTGGCTGTCTCCACCCACAGCCCCATGCTGGCATTACAGGCACACAGCACCACACCCAGACCATGTGGTACAAGGGTTCAAGCCCAGGGTTTGTCTCTTAACTAGCAGAGGTCTTCCTTATACACCCTCATCACAGCTCAGCAGAGTAAGGCACAGAGCCCGGAGATCCCAGGCCTGTGGTCAGATACGCAGAGCTGCAGGGGATAGACTCCAGGGCAGGGCTGGGCCTGGCCGGTGTGGGGGTGTGTCCTCCAGGTCAGTCCACGCACCTACATCTACGAGCAGGAGTGTCTCCTGACATATCTCCTCAGGTTCACCTTTCTTGTTCTCAAATGATTTCCACTCAACTGCTGTCTTAGTGAAGCCATTGCCAAGTTTCACCATGATTCCCTTGTGACAGGTCAGAGTATCTGTGGAGAGGAAAACCCAGGGTTTGTGAGAGTCAAGGAGTTCACCATGCGTGTCCCTGCAGCTTCTGGCTAAGGGAGGCCATCGCATGCTGAATCACACTCTGGGATCACACAGCATGGCTGTGGCATCCCTCATTTCTGAGCTGCCCCAGTCCTGCAAACCAGAGCTGCACTGTCTCTGCTCCACCCCACCCACATCCTCCCCACCTTGCTCAAAGGTGGCTCCTTCCCCCAGCTGCTCCAGCTGCAGCTCTGTCCCCATTCTCACCCATTCTTTCTCTGCAGCCCATGATGCAGTCCCCAGGAAACCCCGTGACTGACTCTGCTCAGTCTCTGCAGATCCTGAGCACAGTCCCCACCTCTAATGCCTCCAGCCGGCCAACATGACACAAGGCCTTTCCCTGCCTGTCCCGGGTCTCTCTGACCTCCTTCACTTGACCCCCGCTGTGTTTACCCCCCACCCCCAGCACCCATGGGTCCTCTTAAAGGGTGAGGTATTCAGGTCAGGCCCAGGAAAAACTCTGAGAAGGCACAAACTTCTGGTAGGCCCCCATGTTTCCTCGATCAAAATTCTGACCTTAATGGGCGATAGAGTTGTTTCAGTTCTTAGGGCACTCACTGCTCTTCCAAGAGATGAGTTGATTCCCAAAAAGTATTAGCATGTATCTTCCTGCAGCACAGACACACACACACATAGACACACACACATACACACAAACACACAGAGAAAGACACACACACACAGAGGTACACACACACAGACACGCACAGGCACACCTATACATAATTAAAAATAACAAAGATACATCTAAACTCTCTGAGTTCCTAGAAGGGCCGCCAGGCTCCTGCGTGACTTGGCCTTCCTATGGCTTCATGTACATGTATGTCCCTCTTTGTCCCTGTGCCCTGTAGAGTCCCACAGGCGAGGGGCTGTCGCACAGGGTCTGGGAAGGAAAAGAGGATGAGACACAGTCTGGTGTGACAGAAGTACTCAGGGGAAGGCAAGGAGATGAGGAACACAGGGACAATGTGGTGGGCACCCAGGACTGATGACAGAACAAGGGACGCCTAATCTTTGATTTCCTGCCTGAAAACGTGGGCAGGTGCTGGTCTCCCACAGCGGGTAGGAGAGCTCGGTGTGGCCAGACACACGGTCCTTCTCAGGCCTTTGCACACGGCCCTCCTCCCATGTCTGCAACTGTCTTCTCCTCCGGTCTGTGAAGAGACACTCAGTGAAGTGCAGAGCGTTCTGACCTTCAGAGGGTGACTGCCATCTGCTCTTCTACATCCTCACCTGAGCAGGGGGAGAAGCCCAGCAGAGAGAGGAGCAGGACATACTGGAGGCGGCAGGCTCCCATGGCTTCTCTGAGGCTGCGAAGAGCTGATCAGCACCTGGGAACTGAGGGTGGAGAAGAGAAAATTCAACCAGACAGAGGGGCTAAGCCTTGTTGTCCAGCCAGGGACAGGTCTAGGGACCCTCAGAATGGCAAGCCAGTCCATCCTGAAGCACCTGGAGGCCCTACCAGGCTTACTGTGACTGCACATCTCAGTCTCAGGCACGGGCTCCGTAAGACCAGCATCCCAGCGACTGCGTTCCTTCAGGGTCTGCCGCAGGACAACGGGCCCGGGAACCCCCTGCTTTAACCCTCAGGACTGCAGAGCCCAAGCAGAACCTTCTCAAAGCCCCAGCACCTCAGTCCTCAGGACCCAGCCCCTCCACAACCACAACTGGAATTCTGAGGGTTTGTCTGTCCTAGGAATGTGGCTTTTAGGTTCCATTCTCGCAGCCCCAACTCCCAAGGACCCAGGATTCTAGTAGCCCAGCGTCCTTCTACACGACTCAGAGTACAATTGTCAGCACCGTGAAGGGTTCAAACCCGGGGCTCCCCCTTCAGTCATGGGTGGTCGGACCCCAAATGTTTCCCTTGGACACAAAATCCAGAACTGAGCACTCTTCCCAAACCCAGGGAACAAACCCCATAAGAGCAAAGCCTTCCTCCCTCAGGTTAGCGTGCCCTGGGCCCAGCTCTCCCTCAGACTTCGGGACCCGATCTTCCTTCATCAAACTCAGGCGTCCAGGTGCAGCCACCTCCCTCCACCTGAAGAAGCACGCCGGTCCTTCCTCCTCCTCCTCCTTCCTGCTCGTCCTCACGGCTCCTTTTTCAGGCCTGGCGGATCTGGTCTCTCACTCCCCCTTTTCCTGGTAAGCAGCAAATTCTTCCTGGCTCCAGGCTATCCTCACCAGAATCCTGGGCTTTGAAGTCGCTTCCAGATGTGGTCTGAAGTAACCTCTGCACATGCACCATGCCTCTCAGACGGCCCAAAGTGGCAACCCCAGTGCGACGATTGTCTCGAAGTCCCATTGGTTGACGGGAGCCCCTTGGAAGGCGGCATTGGATCAACTCGGAGAATCGCTGCATCTCATTGGTCTGCCTAGAGGCCACTTACAGGACGCCTGAGAACGCACATGCGCAGGCCGCGGGTTCTAGGCGCTGGGCCGTGGCGGTTGCCGGTGAGGTCATCCTCCTGTCGCAGGGTCCCATCGCGGAGGGCTTTCTGAGCAGCGCCCTTCGCCCTGTCACTGGAGATGCTTCTCCTAAAGTGTACAATATGGGCAGGGAGCAGGGACGGCGCAGATTACCATCCAAGATGCTCACCTTCCTTCGACCCGGGACGATGACCCAGATAGGATTTTTAAAATTACATTTTGTTTTTATGTACCTGTGCGTGGATGGCTTGTGTCAAGGCACAAACGGATCGAGGACAATTTGGGGAGTCATTTTTCTTCTCCCATATGTCAGTCCCAGGAATCAAACTCAGGGTGTCGGCTTCGTGTCCTCAGTCATCTCCTTGATTCTCACTTCTTTTGTTTAGGGAGGGAAAAGCTATTTATATAGTATCTAGAGTCCTTGGAAAGTTTTCCTAAGTTCATGTAATATACTTCATTCCTACCTTTTTTTTTTTTTTAACTTCACATTCTTCTCACTGCCCCTCGGTCATCCCCTCACCCCTCCCCCTTTCCTCAGAGCGGGAGGGGACCCCCCTGCGCATCCCTCCCCCCATGCTGGCCCTTCAAGTCTCCGGTTGGCTGGGTGCTTCCTCTCCTTTTGAGGTAAGACAGGGCAACCCAGCTAATACCCCACGGACAGGCGTCAGCTTTAGGGACAGCCCCTGCTCCAGTTGTTCGGGACCCACGTGAAGTCCAACTGCACATCTGCTACGTATGTCGGGGGAGGCCGCTTAGGATGCACCTCACGCGGCGCTGTCTATCCGCTGCTGGACTCTGCTGTCGTGCGTGGTGCGGTGACCATCGAGGGCGGGCAGGGGTTCCCCAGGCTCTCAGAGCGCTGATGCTCCGCCCTTTGGCACAGCCACAATGCAGGGGGCTTCAGAGCAGCCGCGCTGCTTCCCACGGTGCCGGCTCCTTGCTTCGAAGGAAGGAGGAGGCATCAACCTTGGGATGAGATTTTGTGAGTTATCACATGGGTGATACTCGATGCCGTGGGTTAATATTTATTTTATCTTTATTAGGTGTATGGGTGTTTGCCCGCATGTAGATTTGTGGGTTTGTGCACCTTGTGTGCCTGGTACATGCAGAGGCCGGAAGAGGAGGGCATGGGAGACCCTGGAACTCGAGTTACACACGCTGTTTGGAGCTGCTGTGTGGGTGCTGGGAATTGAACCTGGGTCGTCCGGCAGAGTGACCCGTGTCTTCAGGCTCGGATTTTTATATAGAAACAATGTCACAACAAGAAAGGGGCTCAGTGATGCTCTTAGTTTTATGCAGACTATATGTAGAACGCATATATGACTACAGTGACCATTCCGATGCTGCATATACCAAAACTGGTGGCTCAGCTGTATGACCTAGGAATAATGTTATGTCCCTTTAGTATTCCTAGAGATGTGAGCCTGTGTGTGTGTGTGTGTGTGTGTGTGTGTGTGTGACGCTTCCCCACATGCATGGGTATCGAATGCTTTCCTCTCTCACTCTCCACGTTACTCTCTGGAGAGAGGCTCCTCGCTGCACCTGTGATCTGCCCTTCTCCACCCGACATCACCGGACTTACCGTCACCGGCTGCTGCGCCTGGCTTTTACAGGGGTACTAGGGATCGGAGCATGTGGAGGCAAGCATATCATCTCTCCAGACTCCCGGAAATGTTTATTTAGAACTTAATAATAAAAGAAACAAAATACTTCAGTTACACTGCTCAGTATTGTTAACACTCAGTAAGAATTTGGCATCCTAGGATTCAATACTCTCCAGTCCGGCACATGATTTATGGAGGGAAATGAGGAAGAATTTAGGGCCAGATACTTTTAGGTCCCAGTTTATAGCTCATAATGTGTTGGGGTCTTTTGGATTTAGAGAGAAAAACACCTCTAACTTTTGTTCTTTTCTAGTTCTTTCTCTCCAGGATGTGGGCCGTGGTTTATTGGGGCTGACTCAGGAGAGTGGATGTTTAAATATTCAGAAAAAGAGCCAACCTGGCTCCTGATGGTTTGTTTATTAATGGAGTTGTTGTTGTTCCCAGGTTTGGCACCATTGATGGGATTTAAAAGAGAGAAAGGGTGTTAGTGAGTATGGCACGGCGGCGTGGGGGAAGGGGGTACCTAAGCAGGCCCATGCCTAGGCATCCCTTTCCCCTGAAGGACCACACACACACCAACATGGTATAGAATAGAGTTTATTTAGAGAATAGGATGAGAGTCAATGGTATAGGAGAGAGAGAGAGAGAGAGAGAGAGAGAGAGAGAGAGAGAGAGGAGGCCGGCCATGACCACGTGGAGAGAGGGGGGAGGGGAGCCCAAGAGGGGCAGAGAGGTGAGAGGATAAGAAGGGAGAGGGGAAAAGAGGGCGAGGAGGGGCAGGCAGCCCCTCTTATAGTGGGCCAGGCATGTGGGGCGGGGCATACCTGGCTATTGCCAGGTAACTGTGGGGTGGAGCTTGAACAGAATACCAACAGTTCCTATACATAAAGATTTAATAAATTTTGAGGATTTACAATTAGATTCTTTAAAGTAATTATTGGACAGTCATCACTTGCCATATTCCCCAGGGTTTTGGTGGAATCTATCTCTGTCCCAGTTGCACGGTGGAAACATTGTGGGACTGTGTCTGAGAATTCCTGTCCATTATTTATGACAGAGTGTCCCCAGGTAGGTGATGGGCTTTCTCTCTCCCTCAGTGGTGCAGATATAGGGCAGTTCAATGAGATTGAAGGTAGAGATAAGCGTATTTATTAGGAGGCAACTCTGGGACGGCTTCACCGATCCCTCACAACTACAATAAAAATCCTTCTCCTCGTCCATACCTTAGCGTGATCGTGTCTTTATTTCCATTCATAAAGTCCCTGCAGCTTGTTCCCAGCCTCTCAGTGCTTGGGGTGGCTAACACAGCCTCTGTGGGGAGCAGCTCCCCCGGGGGTTTCCCAACACCGATGTTCCCACAGGACAGAATGAGCGGTTCACTTGCCTGCACCGTGTTGTCGTAGCTGTTGACGGGGCTCTAGTAGGACTGGGTCTGACAAACATGGCTCCAGCAGACCTTGCCCTTCCACGATCGCCTGTTGCAAAGACCGGTTCGATTCTCTTCCTAAAGCTGGACACCAAGCTCCAGTCCCTTACTGGGCCCTTTCCTCCTCCTGAGGCTGCCGGCCAAGATCCAGCTCTCAAAGTATGAAGTCCAGCAATCAGAAGCCCCCTTTGGCCGCCCTAATGAACATGCCTAATTAAAATTAGACTCCTCACCCTAGCGGGGGTCTCCCCTTGTATCTTTATAAATGGCTGTTTTCCTAAGGGCCACATCCGTCTCCTCTCTATCCAGAGGCAGTTTTTTTTTGTTTGTTTGTTTTTGTTTTCCCTTCCACTCTCCCTCCAGGACAAACACCTCCACCCCCTCTCCCTCCCTCCTTTCCCCTCCTCCTTCATTCCCTGCCCTTCGTCCCTCTGGGGCAAATACATCTCCTTTGTGCTGACGACTTGGCCTTGGGGTGTCTGGTGCCAGTACTGATAGGTCCTTTCAGGGGTTGATTCCCCATCCAACCTTCCTGGCTGTGGGACGGGCAGGTCCTGGTTGGATAAACCATCGCCACCTAGGATAACCCTTTGCCGGAGTAAAGTGTAACTTCCTCAGACTGGGGGGAGGGGATAATTACCCACCCTCACGGGCTTGACAAGTGTTCTTAGATGCTTTAACCTTCCTCTTAGCCCATCACCCCCAGAGGTAGTGGAAAAGAAAGGTTAATAGGGCAAAGGAGGGTGTGGACCTTTTTAGAAATAGTTCTTTAGGGCAAATCCGATCAATCTTCACTGTCAGTATGTCAGCAGTTCATTCCACAAGAGTCAGCAGGGCTAGCTCGATCCACAAGAGTCGGCAGGGCTAGCTCGATCCACAAGAGTCGGCAGAGCTAGCTCGATCCACAAGAGTCGGCAGAGCTAGCTCGAGTCGGCAGAGCTAGCTCGATCCACAAGAGTCGGCAGAGCTAGCTCGATCCACAAGAGTCGGCAGGGGTAGCTCGATCTACAAGAGTCGGCAGGGCTAGCTCGATCCGTTCTGAAACGCCACTCAGCAGCAGCAGCAGCAGCAGCAGCAGCCTGCGCCAGAAGAAACTACGAGGCTCTGCTAATCGGCCCGTTCCGAGTCTGTGGGAGTGGCAGGAAGCCGCCGGAACACCACCAGAAGTTCTTTGGTGCATTTCCCTCTACGGAGTTAAGTCAAATGATGACCAGACTACCGTAGCGCAAGCCGCGGTCTGGTGGGTTCTATTCACACCCTTTCCAAACATCACGTGTTCGCTCAAGCACCAGCTCTTGCTGTGTGCAGTTTTAAAAACGCGCTGGCTCCTTTGTCCGGGACCACAGCTCGGGCTCCTGGCTTAGCCCCGAGCTCCGCTGCTGCTGGCCTCACTCCCGACTTGCTCGTCCTCCCAGTTAGCCCTGCGAAGCTGCCAGACCATTGCCCGGGTTGCTCGGTTCCTCTGCCCACCCTTGCTTCACTGATGGAAAACACTAGATGGTTTTATTATTTTAAAACAAGCCAGATAGCACAATTGCTGGGCACTCCCGCCCTAAAATCTCTTGCCCTAATCTTATCAGCTAGCCTATTCCAGACACCCAAGATCTTACATGGTTGTTGCATGCCTCCTGTACCAAAGCCTGGCCAAAAGACCTCCTCTTCCCCCCTCCCCCTCTGCGCCGCGTTCCTTCTTTTCTTCCTCAAACCCGGAAGTTCCACCTTTACCCTTCTCCCAACAATTGGCTTGCACCTTCGGTTTTTTTTTTATTTTTATTTTTTGACCAGATAAGAAGCAATCAGGGAAACAGCACCTCGTCACATGCCCCCTTTCCAGGCTGCTTCCAGAAAACCATCCTGTGTCTGTTCTCAGCAAAATATCCTCCCACATGTGTGCTACGGAAAAAAAAATTCCTGCCATAAGACAGTTTCCAGAAAAATATCCCACAGCAACGGAATCTCCTCAGAAACCAGAAATTTCCACGTTAACACACAACAGGCCAGGCAACCTCTGCTGCCGCTGTGCCCCATCTGTGTCAACCCCGGGTGCTCACCACGAAGACTGCACGCTGACCACTACAGCCTCTCGCTGTGTTCAGGGCATCTCCCAATTCTTGAGGTGGACCCCGCTCATCCAGCAGGCACACACCACACACCACACACCACACAAAGGAAGATCCTCCCCAGACGCTCCTGATCCCCATGGCTCGGCCCTAGCTGTGTGCCTCACTCCCCACAGCAAGAACCACACAGCCGCCATCTTAGCTCACAGGCACACTAACACACACCACGCAGGAAAAAGACAGTGTCCTCTGCAGACATCCCCACGTGGGCTTCTCGGCCTCGCCTCAGTGGCCTTCTACCCACAGGCAGAACCCTGCACTCACTCTTCCCCAGTCCAACTTTGGCCCTGTGAGGTCCCTGGGCAGGGGCCGATCCTGCTCTGTGACAAAGCTTTTCCTTAGGAGACCCAACACACACATCTGCTCAAGCCAGACTGAGTCCTAATGACACGAATGACCAAAGTCCAACTGAGCGTGTCAGTGAGTTTTATACTGGACTGACAGGAATATGCCTGGGTGAGGAGCCGCTTACAGGAGCTTGACGTGGTAGTTCACCCCTGCTGGACCAACAGAAGCAAGGTAAAGCAGAAGGCAGATGATCGCCCTAAGTTCACGGTTAGTCTGAGCTAGCAACAGAGCTCTACATCAGCCAAAGGCTATGGATATGTGTGAGATTGTAATGGCTCTTCCTGGTGGTCAGCTTGACTCTGTCTGGAATGAACTACAACCCAGAATTGGAAGGCTCCCCTGGGATCCTAACCTGGAGGCTCAGAGACACAAGTGTCTGACCTGGATCTGGGCATGGAGAGCTTGAAGCATGGTGGCTATGGATTCCAGAAGATTAAGACAGGGAGATCTCCGAGGTCAGGGTCATCTGGGATTAAAGGTGTGGTAACACATGCCTTAAATCTGGGCCACACCTGCTGGAGACCTACATAGGGACATTGGAAGAAGGAAGATTTTCTCCTTCTTGCCTTGAGGGACTGAGCAGTTGCTAGATCCTTGGACTCCCATCCACAGCTGCTGCTGACCATTGCTGGGGAGTTGGACTACAGACTGTAAGTTGTTACGACTGACTGTACTTGTCCAGCAAGAAACGACGCAACACCGAGGATCCTTCTTAACAGCACTTTATTCAGGAATGCCTTGATGATGAGAAAACGGGGAGCCCCGAGACAAAGGATGGGCTGCCTTATATCCCTGAGCAGTTGCCGCCAAGGTCTTTGTGCCTGGCTCTTGTCACACGATAGGCTACAAGAGGAATCCCTCATTAACATAGGGCCAGATAAGAAACTGCTGAGTCAGCATGCCATTAGCACGCCTGTACCAAGTTGTTTGCCAGGATTAGGGCCGGAAACCAGCGCCATCTTGTAATGGTGAAACATTGTGGCTCGCTACAGTAAGTCATCAGCAAATTCCCTTACTATATAGAGACTACCCATATGTTCTGTGACTCTAGAGAACCCTGACTAATACAGAGATCCTGTCTCAAATCAATCAATCAATCAATCAATCATCTGCAAACTTAGCTCAGGTAGGCCCATTGTCTGAGGATGCCATGAATGTTGTAAATTTGCAAACTTACATGAAAGGATTCTCTATGGGACCCATGTAAAAGCCAGCCATAGCAGCACATAATTGTATGTCCAGCAGTATTTGATATAGACAGGCAGATCTCACACACTCTCCACCCATCCAGTATGTACAGAGATAAGCCCTTCTAAGAATAATACAGAGCATGAGAGAAGAAAGCATTCAGTACAGACAACTGTATTTCCATACAGTATCTCACACATACACACGGGCTCCACAAAACACGCATCTCCGGAGACCAAAGGGACATAATATTATTCCTCGGTCATGGAGATGAGTTACCATTTCTTGGTATTTGCAGTATGGTACAGGAGTGTCATTTAGGTCATGGCAAGTTGTACTTATATTTTATATAAAACTAAAAGCTTCACTGAGACCTTTTCTTATTGCGACGTTTTCGCTATTAAAAATAAATATCCCAGCCTGGAGATCTGTGTCGGCGGTTGAGAGCACGGGCTATGGCGTTCACAGCCTTGGCCGCCACTCTCTAGCGCCAGTGCCACCTCTCGCTTGCCGAGCTCCAGCAGAAGGAGAAGGCGGGTAAGCAAGGAGGTGCCCATACCGCGGCTCTTACCAAGCAAGACTGCCCACAAATCCACCGGTGGCAAAGCACCCAGGAAACAACTGGCTACAAAAGCCGCTCGCAAGCGTGCGCCCTCTACTGGAGGGGTGGAGAAACCTCATCGTAAACCTGTGGCACTCTGTGAGATCAGGAGTCCACTGGACTTCTGATTCGCAAGCTCCCCTTTCAGCGTCTGGTGCGAGGAACTTCTCAGGACTTCAAAACAGGATTGGTCCTGTGCAGGCGGCAAGGGAGGCCTGTCTAGTTGGCCTTTGTGAAGATGTCAACCTGTGCGGTATCCATGCCAAAGACGATGCCAAAAGATTTCCAGCTAGCACACCTCATGTGGAGAACGTGCTTAAGAGGCCACTCTGTGGGGAAACATTTCATTCTCGAAAAAATTTTCCCCTCTTCTTCCTGTTCTCAGTTGCTCTGAATGTTAAATATTTTTTTCCATGGGGTCAAAGGTACCCAAGAATATGATTGGGAGTGGAAACATAGGGGACAGAATCAGGTATTGGGGGTCTCTCCACATTCCCTTGTGTGTGAATTTTTCATATGAATGCAAGATGTAAAGCATTAATGTGAGCAAAATGTTCCAGTGAACACATTTCAACAATTCATAACAATTATAAATAAGGCTGTGAAAAATTTCTGGACAATGCCATCATTTGGATTTAAAAACAAAAAAAAAAAAAAGTAAATTTCTTATTGACAGAAAAAAAAAAAAAAAAAAGCACTGGTCACTCTGCCAGATGACCCAGGTTCAATTCCCAGCACCCACACAGCAGCTCCAAACAGCGTGTGTAACTCGAGTTCCAGGGTCTCCCATGCCCTCCTCTTCCGGCCTCTGCACGTACCAGGCACACAAGTGGTGCACAAACCCACAAATCTACATGCGGGCAAACACCCATACACCTAATAAAGATAAAATAAATATAAACCCACGGCATCGAGTATCACCCATGTGATAACTCATAAAATCTCATCCCAAGGTTGATGCCTCCTCCTTCCTTCGAAGCAAGGAGCTGGCACCGTGGGAAGCAGCGCGGCCCCTCTGAAGCCCCCTGCATTGCGGCTGTGCCAAAGGGCGGAGCATCAGCGCTCTGAGAGCCTGGGGGACCCCTGCCCGCCCTCGATGGTCACCGCACCACTCACGACAGCAGAGTCCAGCAGCGGATGAAGACAGCGCTGCGTGAGGTGCATCCTAAGCGGCCATTGTCAGCCAGAGTCGGGAAGACAAAGAGTCCACGTGTTCTCCGTTGTGTTGTGTGGAATCCAGACAGGGAAAGGACACGGAAGTAGAGGCTGTCGGGAGGGGGAGGGGGATCGTAGACACGGATAAGAGCCAAGAGCCCAGGCTGGCTCAGGCGCACAGTGCTTGCGCAGGCGCGGACTTCCATCCCAGCGCTGCACCGATGGTGGCGCCCGCCACTAAACCTAGGACTCAGGAATCTGGGTCAGATGGATCGGGAGTTCAAGGTCATTTCCAGCTACACAGAGGGGTTCAAGGCCATCCTGGGCTAGAAGACTGTCTCAAGGAATGCTGTGCTAACTCTCAATGTCACGGTATCCTGGGACTCAGAAGCCCAGGAACCACACAGCGCTGCGCTTGGACAGTCTTCCAATGGAAGGGCATCCTCCTGAGACCTGGGGGCCCAGGGACCGCACAGCTCTGAGCAGAAGCCTCGTGGGCAGAGGTGCTGCCGCGCCCGGGGGAGGGGCTCGCGAGCCCTTTCTTCTCTTCATTGCTTCTTGGCGTCTTCCGGTGAGAGAGTCACACCAGGGAGCGCATCTCATAAAAAGAGACTTATTGAAGGGTTGATGGATGGAGAGGAGACTCCAAGGCGGCTGCCTCTGCTCCTGTAGGCGGACAGCGGAGAATGGACAGAAGGCGAGGCTTAGACGGGATGTCTGAAGGGGCGGAGCTTCCGGAGTGAGGACCGGCTGGATTTCCAGTCCTGAGCTTAGGGATTGGTGGCTTTTTTTTTCACCCTCTTTTCATGGGTCAAGCACATGGGGTTGGGATGCCGAGACTCAAGACTTGGAATCTAAATCAGGATGTGGGGTTTGGCAATAGGATACCTCGACACCCTGAATCACCATGCTGGCTCTTCGTCCTTTTGTTAAGAACGAATAACATATTTATTATATTGAAAGTAATTCCCTTGCAAAGTGTTCCTGAGTTCGGATAATGAGCTTCACTCGTGCAGCCCCCCCCCGCCCCCCAGCCAGAAGCTGTTGCTGTTAAAATGGCTTCGCCTGTCAAAACAGCAACACCTCCTTGTGCCTGCAGCTGCCATGTGACCCTGCGACTGGAGGATGGTCTCAGCGGCAACCGCCACTGACCATTGCCGAACACGCACGTGGTGCGCATGCGCGCCTTCTGGGGCCTCCAGTTATTGGCTTCACTGGGGACCAATGGGATGCAGCGTTTCTCAGGCTTACCCAATCAAGGCTTGAGACGAATACTCATTAACCAATGGGACTTCGAGGGTCTTACTGAGGTGGTCAGTATGGGCAGACCGGAGAAGAACTGCGCATGCGCAGAAAGGTTACATGGTCAGAGCACAACTGTAAGCGCCTTCGAAGACTGACGTTCTGAAGCCAAAAAGAATTTTGCCGCTTGGAAGGAAACGTAGCAGTGAGAGACCCGAACCCCGAGCCCCGAAGAAAGAAGCCAGTGAGGAGGGGCAGGTGAATGGAGGGAGAAGGGGCGAACAGGGCTGGGTGGGGCTGGGTGCTGAGTTGGAGAGACGAGGGCTGGGGTGTGGATGGACACCAGCGTCGGATGAAGGAAAAACAGGTCCTGAAGTCTCGGTCCTGGCACGGTCATCTGAGGGTGGAGGGCTTTGCTCTTATTGGGTTTCTTCCCCGGGTCTTTGAAGATGCTCAGTTCCGGACTTTGCCTCTAAGGGTGGCATCTGGGGTGTGGCCAGCCAAGACTGAAGGAGGAGGCCTGAGATTGCACGCCTTTGAGACTCAGGGCTAGGAATGTACTCTGAGGCCTGAAGAAGGAATCCTGGGTCCTTGGGAGTTGGGGCTGCGAGAATGGAACCTAAAAGCCACATTCCTAGGACAGACATTCCAGTTGTGGTTGTGGAGGGGCTGGGCCCTGAGGACTGAGGTGCTGGGGCTTTGAGAAGGTTCTGCTTGGGCTCTGCAGTCCTGACTGAGGCTTGAATCACGGGTCTCCTGGGCCCGATGTCTGAGGGTCCCTAGACCTGTCCCTGGCTGGACAACAAGGCTTAGCCCCTCTGTCTGGTTGAATTTTCTCTTCTCCACCCTCAGTTCCCAGGTCCTGATCAGCTCTTCACAGCCTCAGAGAAGCCATGGGAGCCTGCCGCCTCCAGTATGTCCTGCTCCTCTCTCTGCTGGGCTTCTCCCCCTGCTCAGGTGAGGATGTAGAAGAGCAGATGGCAGTCACCCTCTGAAGGTCAGAACGCTCTGCATGTCACTGAGTGTCTCTTCACAGACCGGAGGAGAAGACAGTTGCAGACATGGGAGGAGGGCCGTGTGCAAAGGCCTGAGAAGGACCGTGTGTCTGGCCACACCGAGCTCTCCTACCCGCTGTGGGAGACCAGCACCTGCCCACGTTTTCAGGCAGGAAATCAAAGATTAGGCGTCCCTTGTTCTGTCATCAGTCCTGGGTGCCCACCACATTGTCCCTGTGTCCCTCATCTCCTTGCCTTCCCCTGAGTAGTTCTGTCACACTAGACTGTGTCTCATCCTCTTTTCCTTCCCAGACCCTGTGCGACAGCCCCTCGCCTGTGTGACTCTACAGGGCACAGGGACGAAGAAGGGACATACATGTACATGAAGACATAGGAAGGCCAAGTCATGCAGGAGCCTGGCAGCCATTCTAGGAACTCAGAGAGTTTAGATGTATCTTTGTTATTTTTAATTATGTATAGGTGTGCGTGTGCATGTCTGTGTGTGTGTGTGTGTGTGTGTGTGTGTGTGTCTTTCTGTGTGTGTGTGTGTGTGTGTGTGTCTGCGCTGCAGGAGGATAGATGCTAATACTTTTTGGGAATCAGTTCATTTCTTGGAAGAGCAGTGAGTGCCCTAAGAACTGAAACAACTCTATCGCCCATTAAGGTCAGAATTTTGATCTAGGAAACATGGGGGCCTACCAGAAGTTTGTGCCTTCTCAGAGTTTCTCCTGGGCCTGACCTGAATACCTCACCCTTTAAGAGGACCCATGGGTGCTGGGGGTGGGGGGTAAACACAGCGGGGGTCAAGTGAAGGAAGTCAGAGAGACCCGGGACAGGCAGGGAAAGGCCTTGTGTCATCTTGGCCGGCTGGAGGCATTAGAGGTGGGGACTGTGCTCAGGATCTGCAGAGACTGAGCAGAGTCAGTCACGGGGTTTCCTGGGGACTGCATCATGGGCTGCAGAGAAAGAATGGGTGAGAATGGGGACAGAGCTGCAGCTGGAGCAGCTGGGGGAAGGAGCCACCTTTGAGCAAGGTGGGGAGGATGTGGGTGGGGTGGAGCAGAGACAGTGCAGCTCTGGTTTGCAGGACTGGGGCAGCTCAGAAATGAGTTCAAGTACAGCCCGCCACTTGGGCCACTGAGACGGTTGGGGGTCTGCATGGACAGCTGTCCCAGCTACACGAATTTCTGCATGATGGGGCACAGGTGATTATGTAATGACCCTGAGAGGTCCCTTAGGGAAGGCCCAAGTTCAGGATCCTCAAACTAGATTGTGTGTTCAACCATGACACTAAGGTGACAGCCCAGATTCTGAGTGAGCTCTGCAACTTACTGCCTGGGTGACACTGGGCGTGCTCCTCAACACCTCCTGTCTGTTGTCCTCCCTTGAGAATGCTGTCACTTGCTGGGGGCTGTGCTTAGGAGAGGACACAGTTGAGACAACAGTGGAGATAGGAGCCGGCTCTGCAAACCCTGTGTGTTCCTGACGCAGAGACCAGGCTGGACCACAGAGCAAGAAACATAAGAAGTGAGGATGCAGGGGTCATGTGTGGGGATCCAGTTCCACATCCAGGCATGGAGCAGCGTTCAGTGCTCACTAGGTATTGAGCAGTATTGTTTGAAATCTGGACTTTTCAGTGTAAGGAAATACATTATTCCGGGGAGATGGTTTTCTTGGTAAAGTATCTGCAACCCCAGGACTGTGGAAGACAGCCAGTCTTACAGATTACTGGATCTTGCCAAATGAGTGAGTCCACATTTCAGCAAGAGACACTGAAACCTGCTGAAGGAAGGCATTTGGCATTGACCTCTAAGCACATGCTCATGGGCACAAGTTCCACCAATCACCATACACAGAGACACACATGATACTCATAGACACATATGATACACAGAGATGAGACACACACGATACACATAGACACATATGATACACAGAGACACATATGATACACAGAGACACACAGACACATGATACACAGAGACACGATGCACAGAGACATATGATACACAGAGAGACACATGATACACAAAGATACATATGATACAAAGACATGATACACAGAGACACAGAGACATATACATAGAGACATATACATATAGACACATGATATACATAGACACATGATACACAGAGACATGATGCACAGAGACATATGATACACAGACACATGATACACAGAGATACATGTGATACAAAGACATATGATACACAGAGACATATACATAGAGACATATACAGACACATGATATACATAGACACATGATACACAGAGATGAGACACAATACACATAGACACATGATACACAGAGATACATGTGATACACAGATACATATAATACAGATGTATTATATGTATACATATAATATACAAGACACATAGAAACATATAATATCTGCATACCCCTGCATCCTCACTTCTTATGTTTCTGAGACAGGCTCTTGCTCTGTGGTCCAGCCTGGTCTCTGCCTCAGGAACACACAGGGTTTGCAGAGCCAGCTCCTATCTCCACTGTTTTCTCAACTGTGGAGACATACAGAGACACATGATACATAGAGACATATACACAGAGACACATATGATACACAAAACACATACACATAAACACATGATACACATAGACACATACACAGAGACACATGTGATACACAGAGACACATGTGACACACAGAGAGAGACACATGTGATACACAGAGACACATATGGCTCCAGGCCTCCTTCCTAGTGATTGTAGTGAGAACATAGAACCATCTGGGAGTAGAGAATGCGCGAGAGGAGGCATCAGTGGAGAGGCGAGCCTTCCTCACGAGGCTCTGAGAGGAGGTCCCTGAAGGGGTTCAGGCAGTAACTGGGTGAGGGGGGCTGGAGGCCTGCAGGCTTTGAGTTCTGAGCCCCTCCTTACTGCCAGGCAGGGCTGTCACAGCCAGGGCACCGGGAGTAAGTATGCTTCCGAATGCCATGTTCTCTCCTAACCACAAGCTGCAGGGGCAGGCATGGTGGGCTCCCTGACTCTCACAAACCCTGGATTTTCCTCTCCACAGATGCTCTGACCTGTCAGATGGGATCCATGGTGCGCTTGGGCAAAGGCTTCACTTACACAGCAGTTGAATGGAGAGAACAGAACACTGTGATAACTAAGGGTGAAGAGATGTGTCAGGAGATACTTGTGCTCATAGATGTAGGTGCGTGGCCTGAGCTGGAGGACACACTCCCACACCGGCCAGGCCCAGCCCTGCCCTGGAGTCTATTCCCTGCAGCTCTGCCCATCTGACCACAGGCCTGGGATCTCCGGGCTCTGTGCCTTACTCTGCTGAGCTGTGATGAGGGTGTATAAGGAAGACCTCTGCTAGTTAGGAGACAAACCCTGGGCTTGAACCCTTGTACCACATGGTCTGGGTGTGGTGCTGTGTGCCTGTAATGCCAGCATGGGGCTGTGGGTGGAGACAGCCAACCTCATCTGCAGCAACATAGGGAGTTAAGGGGCAGCCTGGACCAGAGGAGACTCAGGGCCCAGGAAGAAGGAAGAAAGAGGGAGGGAGGGGGAGGGAAAGGAGGGAGGGAGGATGCCTGTGCTGGGCTCTGCTAAGCCTGAGTCCTCCTGCAGCTCTCCAGGGAAGGGGGAGGGAGAGAGAAGCAGAGCCCAGGAAGCCAAGTGTGGGGTGCAGGGCAGAGTGTGGAGGGAAACCCAGCAGGGGAGAAGAGATGCTGGGTGGGGTGAGGCTGCAGCCTGGCGCAGGGCTCAGTGTGTGCAGGGGCCTGGGAACGGGGTCTGCAAGGGGCAGAGCAGAGGGAGCCAGGTTTGGACTTGAGTCTGTGGCAGACTGAGGCCATGATCTGTCCTGTTATCCCTGGGGATTCTAATCTCCCTAGCCCAAGAACTAGGCTCCCAGTCCACAGAGTCCTTTCTGTCCGTACCTCGATGCCATGCTCTTACCCTCCCCAGGTAAACAGTCTCTCGTATTTGGGAGCAAAGGTCCCAGCATAGAGAGTCATAGGAACGTCAGAAACATCACGGTGTTTGCCCCTGGACCTGGAATAAAGGCTATCATTTTTTACCACGTATGTGACGTTGAACTGTGCAACAGAGCTAACAGCACCAAAGTCCTAATTGACTCCCTCCCTCATTTAGGTATGTGACCCTAGAACCCAGAATTTGAGGTCAGTGCCTGTGGCTGCAGCTGCGAGCCTGCTCCACAGGGCCTCCTCCTCTCTCCTCAGCCCCTGCTGTGCTAGGAAAGCGCCGGTGTCCCGTCTGCTTGCACTTTAAGGGCTCTTGCCTCCGCAATTCCACCACCGCTTTCTGTCCTAGAGGCACGCGTTGTTACACTAGTGAATTGAGACCCCACGGAGGTAAGGGATGAAGGCTGCACCCCCAGGATGAGGGAGACTGTGGCCATGACTCCAGAGGCTCAGGAGGAGGGGTGAGGACTCCTGGCTCTGAGGGAGGTGTGCAGAGGCCTGGTCTGCTGTTGCAGAGGGAGTGTGGCTGGAGAGTATAGCCCTGGGTGTGAGGGCGGAGCCCTGCACCTGCACTGAGACTCCTGGGTCTACTGGGGGAGGGCTGGAGCCTGGGCTCTTGGGTATGAATCTTTTGAAAGCTTTCCTGAACTATGACGCCTGTCCCTTGCAAGGCCCTGACTTGATCTTTGTCTTCTAGGTGGCCTCAGTGCAGCCTTTAGCATTTCTGGATGTCTGGTCTATCCTCAAAAACTCTTATTGAAAAATCAAAGTTCATTTGGAACAATCTCCATAACAGAAATCCGTGTTCCATCAAAGAGCAGTTATCCATTCTCATGTGTGCTCATCCTGAGTACACTCCTGGCCTGGGTGTTTGGACTCGGGGCTCTTCTCAGCCCGTTGTTCACAGGGATCTGTCCTCTCGGCTGAACCCATCTCCCTGACAGTCTTAATCCCTCTGGGCCACCCATACCCAGCCCTCCTCTGACTTCATAACCCAAAGACCTGAGACTGGGCACTGTCGGCCTGCGCTGTCGGGCCCTCCTCCCTCACCCACACACCTCTGCCTCCTCGTGCTTAGATATGGGAGTCGCTGAACTCACCCAGCTCCAGAGGGGACAACCACGCACTGACCACACATGTGGAAAAATAAAGTTGCTGTTGTTTACCAGATACTGGGTTTCTCTGTGTGAGGAGACGAGGACACAGTGGGATCCACAGCGAGTCTAGCGCCAAGGCCTGGCTTTCATGGTGCTGTGTGACCAAACTCTTCCTGGGCCTCAACACTAACATCTCCTCACCCCACAGTGCAATGTATGAATACCACCAAAGCCCAAGTTGGTGAACCATGAGGTCTGTAGTGGAGTTACTTCCAGGAATATGCATGGGTGAGGGGTGACCTACAGGAGCAGCAGTCACCCAAAGACAGCTGCTTCACCACAGCTTGCCCCAGCATGAGTGACAGCTCACACACCTGGGAACCTGGAGCCCCGGGCACAGCATGGAGGCAGGTCAGGAAGCTCGAGGGCGCCCTTTCCGGGTCCCTCAGTCTTGCAGGCAGCTCGCATGGGCTCTGCTTCTTCCAGACCTCTGCTCTGGTACCAGAGTCTCCCTTGCAGCTTGGCTTGTGTGAGAGTGTTCTTTGCAGCTTTTATTGTGTTCCCAGGCATAGAGGCAGAGTGAATCTGCTTGGTTTCAGGGACTTCCTGAAGCTATTTTGAATTGTTTTCTATGAATTCATTTATATATTCACTTTTTGTCCAGATCATAGTCCCTGTCTCCTGCCAGTCACCCTCCTCACAAGGCCCCTCCAGAACTCTCCCCTGCACGTCATCTTTGGGAAGAGAGAAGTCCTCCCTCAGCACCAGCCCGTGTTTACAGGCCAAGTTATTGCAAGACAAATCCGTCCCCTCCCACTGAGGCCAGACAAGCAGCCCAGTTAGTGCACAGAATTTATAGGCAGGCCACATAGTCAGGGTTAGCCTCTGCTCCAGTTGTTGGGAGACACACATGAAGACCGAGCTGCACATCTGCTTCATATGTGTGTGTTTATGGGGGGCAAGGTCCAGCCCTTGTATGCTCTTCCTTGGTGGTTCAGCCTCTGGGAGTCCCAAGGGTCCAGATCAGTTGACTGTGTTGGTCTTTCTGTGGAGTCCTTAATCCCTCCAGGTTCTTCAATCCTTCCCCCATTTTTTCCAGAAGATTTTCAGAGCTCATTCTAACACTAGGTTGCATAAAGCAGGCCTATAAGCTCCTCAACTCGGCATCATTTTGATGAATGTTTGAACTCTACGTGCTGGTAATTTTTGCAGAATAAATACTCTTTGCCATTGTATAGCATTTAAGTCTGGAGCCTTGCTTCAGCAGTTCTGGAGCCCAACATTTGGAGGCTTGCCCGAGATCACTGGACTGCCCCTCCCCTTCATGGTAGAGCATTTCTAGGGGAGCAATTGGCTCTCCACCAAACTATGAGTTGAGGCACGCCTCTGTCTCGTGTGTCTTTGTTTTTGTCTCTTGTCCTGTCTTGCTCAGAATTGTCTCCTGCTCTGCTCAGTGTAGGGTGGTGTTTTGTTGTTGTTGTTGTTGTTGGTGGTGGTGGTAGTGGTGGTGATAGTGGTGATGGTTTTTTTCTCCTCTTTTTGTGTTTCTTTGGCTGGCATATCCAGGAGGCCCCTGGAAGCAGGGTAGAAATACAAGAGGCTTCCCCTGGGCAGGAGTTTTAAGGAAATGTAGAGTAGTGTATGCCAGGTTTTGGTACAAGGTGACAGGACCAGGGTGAACTCTTCCCAGTGGCAGTGGGACCGCCAACCACACACACTGTCTGGTGGAGGCTCTTGGGTCATTCCTGGCAGGCAGCGCCCGACAGCGGCAGAGACCGCCTTCAGCTTCCTTTGGGCTTCTTTTTCAAACTCCTGGAGGTTTCTTATGTGTATGTGATTTATCTGTTCTCTCCTATTGCCTTGAGAGGTGTCATGGGACAGCCGGCCAGCTCCACTCTGCTGGACCTAGTCCGCCTTACACCTCAAGGACTTCAAATGCCTGGCCGAGAATCTAAACGGAACTGTGTGCTCAGGGAAACTCACCATGGTTTGCAGGAGCTCTCCTCTGTCTTTCAACTCTTGCATAGTGGAATGTCTGGGTCCCTTTGGTGGGACATTTGAGTCTGGGGAAAAGTGGTTAAAACATCATCTGCTGGCCACTCACTTCTTGACTTAGTTGTAACAATGACAATGACAACAACAACAATGACAAAATGGCTAAATTGGGACAACTGCAACTGGTAAACTGGTGCTGCCCCCAAAGCCTTCCCGCCAGCCGGCGGACAGCCAGCCCGGCTCAGCTGTCCAAGCTGCTCTCAGAGGGGCGCCAGCTTCTCAGCCGCTCTGCTGAGAAAGCCGATGAGCATAAGAACTGGACTGAACAGGAAGCAAGGTGCTCCCCCTTGAAGTTGTTAAAAGAAAGTTCTGTCTGTCTGTTTTAAATATATAAATGTATGTGGCCAGGGCGTGTTTCTTTCTGGTCGGTCTTCAACATATATTTACTATGATTTTTATGTCCTTGTTATAAAATATTAATTTAGAATATATGATTAATCATCTATAATATCGGTAACGGAAAGTTGGTTTAAAATAACCAGGGCGAAAGCCATCCTGGGTGGCCACACATGGCATGAGCTGGGCAAGGTCTCTGGAGATATGTCTTGAGTTGGGATAATGTTTTTATGCAATTCCCGCCCTAAAATTCAGACTTGTATGAGATCGGATTTAAAAATGATTCCTTTGGGGTAATATTGAAGGCACACCTTCATGTGTTCATATGCGGGAGATTTTTCTTTTTCTTTTTCTTTTTCTTTTTCTTTTTCTTTTTCTTTTTCTTTTTCTTTTTCTTTTTTTGCTGGCAGCCCACCTTGGTAACTGAAGGTTGGTTGTATAGATACTGAATTGTTTACGCTGTTGTGAATTGTTTTTGCTGTCTTCTAGAGATTATGATTAAAAATACAAAGCTATGGACATTTTGAAATTTGTTAAATGTTTTATTGGAATGTCTTTGCTGGTGTATGGTGGGTTCCATGAAGGTGGAAATTTTCTTGGATACCAGCAGCCAGGTTAGACACTCATGGAGGGGAGACACTTATGGTGAGAAGAGCTCAGGAAGTCCCTGTTATGACATATGCTATAGCTCTGAGGATGAAAATGATGGATATGATAATAGAAGGTTTTCTTCTAAAAAATGCAGCTATTGATTAATGCAATATGTTACCGGTTAGAAGTATATTTCTGAGGTCTTTTTAAATATATATATATATATATATATATATATATATATATATATCTGTTGTAGCTTTGTCTTTTTTGTTTCCCTTTTATTATGTCAAATATATTGCTCTATAAATTAAGAAATTATGAATTTGTTATAATAGATTATAAATAATAAAATTAAGAAATTTGTTCATTTAAAAAACATATTGAAGAGTTAAAACATTAGGAAGGTTAAGAATCATTGGCTCGCCAGGCGTGGTGGCGCACACCTGTAATCCCAGCACTCTGGGAGGCAGAGGCAGGCAGATTTCTGAGTTTGAGGCCAGCCTGGTCTATAGAGTGAGTTCCATGACAGCCAGGGCTATACAGAGAAACCCTGTCTCAAAAAAGCCAAATCCACCCCCCCCCAAAAAAAAAAAACGAATCCTTGGCTCTTGGCACCCACGCCCCTCCCCTTCCGTTCCCCTGAGTTCCAGCGAGGCTCCGGCAACCCCTCCTTTCAGTCCAAGAGCTGAGCAGGTGAGCGCTCTCAGCCAAGGTCAGAAAATCCCTAAGCCCTTTATGAAACATGCTTATGGGTTAAAAACATTTTATTTCGATGCTACGACAACTTCAATCCAAAACTGTAAGTTTTAAGGCTACTATAACAGTTCTAATCTCATAAAGTCTACTATAATTAAGAAATACCAGTTGCAGGGCTGGAGAGATGGCTCAGCGGTTAAGAGCACTGACTGCTCTTCTGGAGGTCCTGAGTTCAATTCCCAGCAACCACATGGTGGCTCACAACCATCTGTAATGGGATCTGATGAAATACCAGTTGATAGTCAATAACCTTGTGAACTATCATATCCTTTACTGTGTTCAGAAATGTACTTAAAGTCGTGCTAAGTACCGATGCAGTTAATGTCATCTGGTCTCCTGGCATGTTCCTAAGGTCCAGTTTGAGGCAGGGAACTAGGAACAAAGGTGGTCTAACTCGCAGAGGCAAGCAGGTGCTAGTCCTCAACCAGACAGATCTGCTGAGTATGGCATTTGATGCGTTCACCATGACAGAGACTCCCAAATTCTGACAACCATCCCCCAAGGTCTCCAAGAAGAGAAGGGCACAACAACAGAGGCCACCACCTGGACTGTGGGGCACTAACCACTGGGTGAAACTGTCCCAATGCTTCACCTGCTGCCAGGGCCTTATCTGAACTGCAAGCAAACAGGACAAGACAAGAAGAGCCCAAGTTCCTCCTCCTCAGGCGGGGCTCTAGGCTTCGCCAAGCCTGGCAGCTGGGACCCGTGCCCTCAATGAAACCACCCGCATCCCAGGAACCCAGTGGGACGGCCATCAGGGAAATGGGCAAATCTGTCACTTTAACAGACACATCAGACATCTAGATTACCAGTCGTCCTTCCCAGATCTCTGGTCATATCGACGCCTAAGTGACCTGTAGCTTAACAGCCCGACAACAGGCAGCTAGCTCCTTACTTCAAGGTAATTCACCACTGTGTTCGTTCCTCAGTCGACTCCTTAGTTAGATGACATTCCAGGTCTCTCATGGAAAGGGCAGACCGGCTTGCCTTGCTCGCAGGCTCCGTGTTAAGGGCCTGCTCTCGATAACTAGCCGCCCACGCCTCAACAGTCAAAATATTAGATTAAACGTTTAAGCTAGGCGTGGTGGCGCACGCCTGTAATGCCAGCACTTGGGAGGCAGAGGCAGGCGGATTTCTGAGTTTGAGGCCAGCCTGGTCTACAGAGTGAGTTCCAGGACAGCCAGGGCTACACAGAGAAACCCTGTCTCGAAAAACCAAAAGAAAAAAAAAGTTTATATAAGGTCTGAGGATATAAAAGCTTCTAAAAATATTTAAAGGTCTAGGAAAGTAGTTGAGGTTAATAATGCAAATGATAAGGGTTGGAGGACGTAAAGGAGAAAAGAGAAAGCTTGGATGATAGAAAAATTATTTCCGATGGAAGACGTTTTAAGGTTGGCAATTGCAAGTTATAAAAATTAGAGGGTCTAAGAGGCATTTTAAGGTATATTGATGCAAGTCATAAAAATATAAGGAATGATTTAAGGTATATAGAAAGGGGGGAGTATTTCATATTTACCCCATGCTATTATTATACTAAGATTTCAAAAGTTCCGAATTTAAACATTGATGGATGAAATTGTGAGAAGCTAATGGAGCACTGGCTGTTCACAGTTTGATCACTGGATGTTCACAGTTTCACATTCCCTTTGGTTGTCTTCTGAATATACACTTCAAGGTGCTTCTCATCATGTTACAAACATCTGTGCTCAGTCTGTATATCTAACACTGTGGCCTAAAAAAAAGGTTTTATGCCTTTTAACCCACACCTGCTACCATTTATTTATTTATTTATGTTCAAATAAGCTTCCGGTCAAATGGACTCCAGATAAGTAAACCTGCCTGCTCTTGAAAGTGAGATTTTTCCCTTGTTCTTGAGATTCTTCACCTTCCCCAACTACTAGACAATTTTAACTTTGCCTCTAGTGTGAATTTGCCTCAGCAGATCTTCACCTGCCTGACAGACTCCATCCAAGGATCAGCTATGCGGCCGCTGAGCTCTGACCTGGGTGAAAGCTGCCATAGATCAGTTCCGGCTGGTTACCTAATCCTCTGCTTCCGGTAAATCCCTGTGGCCCAGCATTTCAGCCTTCCTGGGCCCCCTTGACAGCGTCCTAGCGTCAGCAGGAAGCAGTTACAGAATTTTATGGCGTCCACTGTCCCGCCTTACAGCTGAGATGCTAAGTCAAAAAGGCCCACAATTCGACACTGAAGCTCATGGTTCTTGGTCCCGGTGTACCCTCTGGCCAGTGATTCAGACCTTGGGAAAAGGGGGATGGAGAGGTTCAATGAGAGGTCCAAAAATCTTGGGAATAAAAATTTCCAGTTCCCCGGGAGGCAAATTGAGGGTCTCAAAGGAAGTCAGTGTCAGTAAGCTGTTGATCAGTGATGATCCTGGGTCGGAGGCAGCTCCCGGGATACCTGGGCAGAGGAAAAGACAAGGCCAGGACTGGGCTGGCCTCTGAGACTCTTCAAGGTCTCACTAAATAGAATCAAAACTAACTTAGCAACCAGTCAGAATTGTACTAATATCACTGCTTTGCCCCCTACCAATCAATTAGAGGTTACCTAATCCTTCTGGAAGAATTCCCCTAGCCCTGCATAAAAGGGGCTTATGAGCACCTACACTCGGCACCATTTAGATCAATGGCTGACACTCCCTTCCCCTCGCAAAATTTCTGCAAAATAAATGTTCTTTGCCATTGCATACTGTTTGACTATGGAGTCTTCCTTCAGTGATCCTTGGACCCTAAAACACAGACCTGACAGCCACAGTGCTGAGATGTGGCGTGTCAGGAAGGGCGACTCTGGAGATGCAGAAGTATCCACGTGCATCCCCACGTCCTCCTCGGGGATTAATTAATGTTTTCACTGCCATGATGGGAACCGGTAGAGAGCAGCAGGTGAATGGAGGGAAGATTCCCTGGGAGGAAAGCTGACTGGGGCGCAGCACCGGGTGTGTGTGAGGAAAGCTGACTGGGGCGCAGCACCGGGTGTGTGGGAGGAAAGCTGACATGGGGAAACCCCATGTTAGGCTGAGGCGTTTAATTTTAATTGGGCGTGTTAATTAGGTGAGCCATCGGGACTTTTGAGTGCTGGATTTCAATAATTGAATATCCGGATCTTGGTAGTCAGCTTCAGGAGGAGGAAGTAGATTAAATAAGGGACTAGGCCTTAGCAGCTTGCTTTAGGAGCGTAATCTAAGAGTCTTTAGCAAGGCAGAGGGAACAGGAGAGAGAAACAAGGCCTGCCGGAGCCACGTGAACCGAGTTCTCCACCGCAGAGCTGGCCAGACCAGCTTCCGGCTTCCTGCTGTCTCCCCCCCCCCCGCCCCCACCTCCACCCAGAGCCTCGGGCCGCTGCCCTTCCTCCTTCCTTCTCTTCATTGCTCACAGCAGCTGCTTCAGACGGAAGAGTCATGTGACTTTATTTCCTTCAAACCTCCCTTTTAATAATAGTTCTTAAAAACTCTTTAACCTCCCTTGCAGCCCAGCACCCACTGAAGAAAGGATACAGAGGAAGTACAGGGGAGGTGGACCTGTTTAGAAAGGCTCTTTGGAGCAACTCCCGTCCGGGCTGTCTGGGAATAACCAGCTCAGTTCCCAGGTGACCAGGCAGCAGCACCTCGAGCCACTTGACACCACCTCATGGATACACCAACAGCCCAGTGTGGTAGAGTCAGGAGAGTGAGCAGGACTCAGCAGTGGTGATGACCTGACCTAGCAGAGACAGGCAGGCCTTAGCCTAAGCTCGGGTCAGCAGCAGGGACCAGGAGAAGGCTGTGCCTCTCTCAGGGAAGCAAAGCTCAGAGAAGACTGGAGACCCGCGAGCATCGCACCGCTGGCTCTGTGAGCAAGCCTAGGTCGCTCTCCATCACTCCGCGGAGTCCTATCTACACGCTCCAAACTTCGCTTGTCCTCCACATGACTTTCCCCAGCAAGTGCCTTGTCTCAACAAAACACCACCCAGCACGACGGACTCTCCAAAGAACCCTTAAAAGTTCCCACTTCAGAGTCGCACCAGGTAGCAAATCTCATAAAAGAGATTTATTGGAAGGTCAGGGTATGGAGAGGTGAGTCCAAGGATGCTTGCGTCTGCTTCTCTAAGTGGACAGCAGGGAACGGAATAAAGGGCAAGGCTTATATAGGAGTTCTTCGGGGGCGGAGCTTTTCAGAGCAGAGGTTTCCAGAGGGGGGCTGGGTTGGATTTCAAGTTCTGGGTTTAGGGGGAGCTCAGGGACTGGTGACTGTTTTCACCCCCTTTTCCCTGCATCAGGCACATGGGTTGGGATGTGGAGACCTTTGCACCTACAGCTGGCTTTGGCTGAAGCGTCATCACTGCTGAGGTGCTTGGGTGGGCGGGAGAGGAGGTGTGGCCACCGTGGAGAGGTTTTTTTTTTTAGGGACCGCTCCTGTAGTGGCATATCTTGAAGACCATAGGATAAAGCAAAAGAGAAGGTGATAGCATCACGGAGAGCTCCAATTTTTATACCTCATGGCAGCTGCAGGCACAAGGAGGTGTTGCTGTTTTGACAGGCGAAGCCATTTTAACAACAACAGCTTCTGGCTGGGGGGCGGGGGGGGGCTGCACGAGTGAAGCTCATTATCCGAACTCAGGAACACTTCGCAAGGGAATTACTTTCAATATAATAAATATGTTATTCGTTCTTAACAAAAGGACGAAGAGCCAGCATGGTGATTCAGGGTGTCGAGGTATCCTATTGCCAAACCCCACATCCTGATTTAGATTCCTGGGATCTGAATGGGAGAAGGACAAAACTTGCTCCCCAAATTGTCTTCTATCATATGCAACTTGACACATGTGTGTCAACACACGAACACACTAAATTAAATGTAATAACAGATTTGACGTCTATGGCTAATCTAAATGGTCGTCTTCCCGGGACCGAGGAGGGTGAATATCTGTGGTGGCAATCTGTGCCGTCACCCGCCCCCTGCGCATATGTACAGTTTAGAAGCATCTCCAGTGACAGCGCAAAGGGCGTTCCTCACAGAGCCCTCCCAGACACCGTGTGACGCTGCGACTGGCGGATGACCTCAGCGGCAACCGCCACTGACCATTGGCGAACACGCACATAGTGCGCATGCGCGCCTTCTGAGCAGCTAGTTATTGGCTTTCCTGGGGACCAATGGGATGCAGCGTTTCTCAGGATTATCCAATCAAGGCTTGAGACGAATACTCATTAACCAATGGGACTTCGAGGGTCTTGCCTGACTGAGGTCACTATGGGCAGGCCTGAGAAGAACTGCGCACGCGCAGAGGTTACACACACGGTCAGAGCACAACTGTAAGCGCCTTCGAAGACTGACGTTCTGAAGCCAAAAAGAATTTTGCCGCTTGGAAGGAAACGTAGCAGTGAAAGAGACCCGAACCCCGAGCCCCGAAGAAAGAAGCCAGTGAGGAGGGGCAGGTGAATGGAGGGAGAAGGGGCGAACAGGGCTGGGTGGGGCTGGGTGCTGAGTTGGAGAGACGAGGGCTGGGGTGTGGATGGACGCCAGCGTCGGATGAAGGAAAAACAGGTCCTGAAGTCTCGGTCCTGGCACGGTCATCTGAGGGCGGAGGGCTTTGCTCTTATTGGGTTTCTTCCCCGGGTCTTTGAAGATGCTCAGTTCCGGACTTTGCGTCTAAGGGTGGCATCTGGGGTGTGGCCATCACCTCCCATGATGAAGGAGGAGGCCGGGGTGTGTACCCCTTCATGGCACGGGGCTGAGGATTGGACTCTGAGTCGTGCAGACAGACACCGGGTGACTAGAATCCTGGGTCCTGGGGAGTTGGGGCTGCGAGAATGGAACCTAAAAGTCACATTCCTAGGACAGACAAACCCTCAGAATTCCAGTTGTGGTTGTGGAGGGGCTGGGCCCTGAGGACTGAGGTGCTGGGGCTTTGAGAAGGTTCTGCTTGGGCTCTGCAGTCCTGACTGAGGCTTGAATCACGGGTCTCTTGAGCCCGATGTCTGAGGGTCCCTAGACCTGTCCCTGGCTGGACAACAAGGGTTAGCCCCTCTGTCTGGTTGAATTTTCTCTTCTCCACCCTCAGTTCCCAGGTGCTGATCAGCTCTTCGCAGCCTCAGAGAAGCCATGGGAGCCTGCCGCCTCCAGTATGTCCTGCTCCTCTCTCTGCTGGGCTTCTCCCCCTGCTCAGGTGAGGATGTAGAAGAGCAGATGGCAGTCACCCTCTGAAGGTCAGAACGCTCTGCACTTCACTGAGTGTCTCTTCACAGACCGGAGGAGAAGACAGTTGCAGACATGGGAGGAGGGCCGTGTGCAAAGGCCTGAGAAGGACCGTGTGTCTGGCCACACCGAGCTCTCCTACCCGCTGTGGGAGACCAGCACCTGCCCACGTTTTCAGGCAGGAAATCAAAGATTAGGCGTCCCTTGTTCTGTCATCAGTCCTGGGTGCCCACCACATTGTCCCTGTGTCCCTCATCTCCTTGCCTTCCCCTGAGTACTTCTGTCACACCAGACTGTGTCTCATCCTCTTTTCCTTCCCAGACCCTGTGCGACAGCCCCTCGCCTGTGGGACTCTACAGGGCACAGGGACAAAGAGGGACATACATGTACATGAAGACATAGGAAGGCCAAGTCAGGCAGGAGCCTGGCGGCCATTCTAGGAACTCAGAGAGTTTAGATGTATCTTTGTTATTTTAATTATGTATAGCGTTATGTGTCTGTCTGTCTTTCTGTCTGTCTGACTCTGCCTGCATGAGGGTACATGCTCATATGTTCTGGGGTCAAACTCAGGACTTGGGAGAGCAGTGAGTATTTTAACCGCTGAGGCATTGCTTCAGCTCTTGAAGATGAGAATTTTATTCTGAGGGAGATGGGGCCCTACCAGACGTTTCTACCTTCTCAGGGCTTCTCAGAGGCCTGACCTGAATACCTAACCCTTTAAGAGGACCCATGGGTGCTGGGGGTGGGGGGTAAACACAGCGGGGGTCAAGTGAAGGAGGTCAGAGAGACCCGGGACAGGCAGGGAAAGGCCTTGTGTCATGTTGGCCAGCTGGAGGCATTAGAGGTGGGGACTGTGCTCAGGATCTGCAGAGACTGAGCAGAGTCAGTCACGGGGTTTCCTGGGGACTGCAACATGGGCTGCAGAGAAAGAATGGGTGAGAATGGGGACAGAGCTGCAGCTGGAGCAGCTGGGGGAAGGAGCCACCTTTGAGCAAGGTGGGGAGGATGTGGGTGGGGTGGAGCAGAGACAGTGCAGCTCTGGTTTGCAGGACTGGGGCAGCTCAGAAATGAGTTCAAGTACAGCCCGCCACTGTGGGCCACCGAGAATTGTGGGAGTGCTGGAAGGATGAGATCTGAGTCTCAAGTTAATGCAGGACAGGGATGTGGCTGCCATGCTGTGTACTTCCGGAGTGTGATTCAGAATGTGATGGCCTCCCTTAGCCAGAAGCTGCAGGGGCAGGCATGGTGGGCTCCTTGACTCTCACAAACCCTGGGTTTTCCTCTCCACAGATACTCTGACCTGTCAGGAGGGATCCATGATGAAGTTTGGCCAAAACTTTATTAAGGAAGCAATAGAATGGAATGTAGACATGACTGCATCAGAAAATGGTCATAAACTTATGTGTCAGGAGACACTTCTGCTCCTAGATGTAGGTGCGTGGCCTGAGCTGGAGGACACACCCCCACACCGGCCAGGCCCAGCCCTGCCCTGGAGTCTATTCCCTGCAGCTCTGCCCATCTGACCACAGGCCTGGGATCTCTGGGCTCTGTGCCTTACTCTGCTGAGCTGTGATGAGGGTGTATAAGGAAGACCTCTGCTAGTTAAGAGAGAAACCCTGGGCTTGAACCCTTGTACCACATGGTCTGGGTGTGGTGCTGTGTGCCTGTAATGCCAGCATGGGGCTGTGGGTGGAGACAGCCAACCTCATCTGCAGCAACATAGGGAGTTAAGGGGCAGCCTGGACCAGAGGAGACTCAGGGCCCAGGAAGAAGGAAGAAAGAGGGAGGGAGGGGGAGGGAAAGGAGGGAGGGAGGATGCCTGTGCTGGGCTCTGCTAAGCCTGAGTCCTCCTGCAGCTCTCCAGGGAAGGGGGAGGGAGAGAGAAGCAGAGCCCAGGAAGGCAAGTGTGGGGTGCAGGGCAGAGTGTGGAGGGAAAGCCAGCAGAGGAGAAGAGATGCTGGGCGGGGTGAGGCTGCAGCCTGGAGCAGGGCTCAGTGTGTGCAGGGGCCTGGGAACGGGGTCTGCAAGGGGCAGAGCAGAGGGAGCCAGGTTTGGACTTGAGTCAGTGGCAGACTGAGGCCATGATCTGTCCTGTTGTCCCAGAGGAGTGTACTGTCCCTAAGTGGGAGGTTCAAGGGACTGAAGAACTGGGCATCCATTTCTCGCCATCTTTTCCTTCTATGCCGTGATTTCACTCTTTTATGCCTCCAGGTGAAAAATCCATCATAATGGGAAGCAAGGGCATCAGCCAGGTTCCTGGTAAGACCAGAAACTTCCAGACGTATTCTGGTGGGCCTGGAATCGTGGCTGCCTCCTATGTCTACTTCTGTGACACTGATGGGTGCAACAAGTCTAACAGCACCCGTGTGCTCCTTGACTCCCTCTCACTGTCAGGTATGTGAGCCTGGCACTCAGCACCCGAGCCACCAGCCTGTGGCTGCAGCTGAGAGCCTTCCCTACAGCCCTGTCTTCTCTCTCCTCAGCGTACAATGAGCCGGGATCCCTCCAATGTCCTGTCTGCTTGGATTTTAAGGGTTCTTGCAGTCACACGTCCAAGACTGTCTTCTGCCCAAAGGATACTAAATGCTATGCCGGTTCCTTGGGATTCCACGGAGGTAAGGGATGAAGGCTGCACCCCCAGGATGAGGGAGACTGTGGCCATGACTCCAGAGGCTCAGGAGGAGGGGTGAGGACTCCTGGCTCTGAGGGAGGTGTGCAGAGGCCTGGTCTGCTGTTGCAGAGGGAGTGTGGCTGGAGAGTATAGCCCTGGGTGTGAGGGCGGAGCCCTGCACCTGCACTGAGACTCCTGGGTCTACTGGGGGAGGGCTGGAGCCTGGGCTCTTGGGTATGAATCTTTTGAAAGCTTTCCTGAACTATGCCGCCTGTCTCTTGCCCCTGACTTGATCTTTTATCTTCTAGGTAGCCTCAGTACCTATCTTGACATTTTTGGATGCCTGATCTCATCTTACCAATCCTTACTGAACAACCAAACTTCTATTGGGATCATCGATGTAAAGGAAACTATTGAGTCAATGTCCAGCATTTCTTTCTCACATGTACTTGTCCCGAGCCCCCTCCTGGTCTGGATGTTTGGACTCGGGGCTCTTCTCAGCAGGTTGTTTGCAGAGATCTGTCCTCTAGGCTGAACCCATTTCCCTGTCAATCTTAATCCCTCTGGGCCACCCATACCCAGCCCTCCTCTTGACTTCATAACCCAAAGACCTGAGACTGGGCACTGTCGGCCTGCGCTGTCGGGCCCTCCTCCCTCACCCACACACCTCTGCCTCCTCGTGCTTAGATATGGGAGTCGCTGAACTCACGCGGCTCCAGAGGGGACAACCACGCACTGACCACGTGTGGAAAAATAAAGTTGCTGTTGTTTACCAGATACTGGGTTTCTCTGTGTGAGGAGACAAGGATACAGTGGGATCCACAGCGAGTCGCCAAGGCCTGGCTTTCATGGTGCAGTGTGACCAAACTCTTCCTGGGCCTCAACACTAACATCTCCTCACCCCACAGTGGGATTCCCTGACAGTGCAATGTATGAATACCACCAAAGCCCAAGTTGGTGAACCATGAGGTCTGTAGTGGAGTTACTTCCAGGAATATGCATGGGTGAGGGGTGACCTACAGGAGCAGCAGTCACCCAAAGACAGCTGCTTCACCACAGCTTGCCCCAGCATGAGTGACAGCTCACACACCTGGGAACCTGGAGCCCCGGGCACAGCATGGAGGCAGGTCAGGAAGCTCGAGGGCGCCCTTTCCGGGTGCCTCAGTTGGTGGAAACCTCTTGCAGGCAGCTCGCATGGGCTCTGCTTCTTCCAGACCTCTGCTCTGGTACCAGAGTCTCCTTGGCAGCTTGGCTTGTGTGAGAGTGTTCTTTGCAGCTTTTATTGTGTTCCCAGGCATAGAGGCAGCGAGTGAATCTGGTTGGTTTCAGGGACTTCCTGAAGCTATTTAGCGTCCTGGAGGTTCCTGCCTAGGGTGAAAAGTTTCCATCTCAGAGGAAACTTATATGACACATGTCACTCCTTCCCAACCTGTGGCCTCCCAGAGCCCTCTTGGGACTGCAGCAGAAGCTCTGGGACACACTGTGACCTAGGAGGGCAGGGGGCTGCGCCCCTCAGCTTCTCCTGTGTGTGTGGATTTGGTTCTCTCCTTCCACAGTGCGGCTTCCGGGAGCCTGGCCTGAGAGCATCAGGCTGGGAGGAGGAGCCATTGCCCATTACCCACAGTGCACATCTGACTGACCTGACCACACACAGCTTTAGAGTTTTCATTCTGGCCTGAAATTTGCCCCCTGCCTGCCTACAGGTGGCTCTGTGGGGAAGGAGCAGGTGCCTCATGTTCCCATCTGTCTGTCCTGTTAGACAGTAGTAAGGCAGTCCCCATGGACCTGACAGCCACAGTGCTGAGTGTGGCGTGCCAGGAAGGGCGACTCTGGAGATGCAGAAGTATCCACGTGCATCCCCACGTCCTCCTCGGGGATTAATTAATGTTTTCACTGCCATGATGGGAACCGGAGGAGAGCAGCAGGTGAATGGAGGGAAGATTCCCTGGGAGGAAAGCTGACTGGGGCGCAGCACCGGGTGTGTGTGAGGAAAGCTGACTGGGGCGCAGCACCAGGTGTGTGTGAGGAAAGCTGACTGGGGCGCAGCACCGGGTGTGTGTGAGGGCGGGGCATGAAGCCAAGACATTGTCATTGGATCCACAAGGAAGAGATTGGAATGGTGGGTCCCAGGCATGAGATGGTGCCTGTCCACACTCAGGGTGAGTTGCCCCACTCAGTTAATATTCTCTGGAAACACTGAGCAGTCACAGCCCCGGAGCTGCGCTGCATTAGTGCCCTGGCGTTGCCCATTTGTATATGCTGCCCAAACACAATGCTCCCACACTAGTCCACCCCTCTCTGTCCAGATAAATGTTCTCCATAGAGAAGACATTGAGAGAGACTTTCCACACGGTGGGGTTCCATCCCAGACCTGGGATTAGGCACAAAGCACACCCAAACGCCCGTTTCCACAGGGATCCTTTCCTGAGCAGGGAGCAAAAATGAACAGGGCTGCTTTCGACTCAGACAGGCGCATAGCAGCAAATGATGTTGAGGTCTAGTTTTTAAGGAGAGAAAAAGCCAAGGTCTGTGTTAGCACGAGGCAGGATGTGGGTTTGTCATCGTCGTAGTTGCTGTTGTTGTTTCTGCCAGAGGCACAGAGGGCAGGGAGGGATAAGGCTCAGAGACAGGAAATGGGAAAAGAGCGCAGTGGGAGGGCAAAGCGGAAGCTTCTTGTTTCTCTGGAAAGTCAGTTATGTCCAGTGTTTTGCTGAGCGTTGTGCCAGAGCCGGCTTGTAGGTATCACTCAGGCTCTGAGGTGAGAGCGAGGATTGAAGGAAGGAAAGGCAGAGAGAAGACACAGAGGCAAGAAATAGATTTGGGAGGACCGTACCCTCGAGGTTAATAAAACACAGCTTCTTTATACGCCACAATGCCGTGGGAAGCAAAACCAACAAGCTGGCCGAACAAACTGCTGACATTGACACAGGACATCTGTTCCCGTCCAGAGGGCTCCCTGTGCCTTCCGCCAAGGTCAACAGCACGCTCAGCCCCTCGCCTTGAGTCTTCGTTGTCTCTTCTCCTACTGGTCTACGCATCGGCGGGCCTGGAAATCTGCCTGCCCCCAGAACACGCTGCCGGGCCAGCAAACCCTCAATAGTTCTGACTCCGCCTAGCAGGCAGACTTTGTACCTTGCTTCATAGAAGCAGGAACACGGTTCCCGACAGGGCACACAGAATGTCTTGCTAAAGCAGACGCATGAAAGAATGTTTTCCTGAAGAAGAGCTCTGCAAGGATGCTTTGCCATAGCAAACGCGTGACAGGCAGCATGACGTTCAGACGGAATGTGAACATGACGCTGCAGACAGCGGGAGTTCAAGTGCTGGTCTGCTCTGCCCTGCCTCCCCATTCTTTACGGACTACACGCGTGTATTGGTTCGCCTTACATCGCCTTGCTGAGCCCTGCTTGCGGTGAAGCCAGCCAAAGATCTTCCTGTGAGGTTTCTGCAGCTTTTCGCGCCTTCGTGTGGCCATTTGGTGAGTCTTGCAGTTTCTTATGGAGCTGCCCTTGCTGGTTCCTGTGTGGTGTCTGCTGAGAGGACTGGACTGTGGCTGCTGATTTGTATTTGGTGTTTGCAACTGGACTGAACTGCTGATATCATGAAAATGAAGATGGGACTCGCGCCCCCCCCCCCGCCCCGGAAGAACTATTTCTAAATAGTTATTTCTAGTAACTTTTTTTTTCACTACCTCTGGTGGGTGGTGGGTTAGAGGGAAGATTGAATGCTTATTTAAGCAGGTTGACAAAAATTTATGCCTAGAAGAGGGGAAGGGGTGTTTATGCTAGAAGAGCAAGGGCTGCCTTTGGATAGAGAGAAGACAAATGTGTCACATAGGGTTCATACAGCTAAAAGGGGAAACCCCATGTTAGGCTGAGGCGTTTAATTTTAATTGGGCATGTTAGTTAGGTGAGCCACAGGGACTTTTGAGTGCTGGATTTCATCTGGATCTTGGTAGTCAGCTTCAGGAGGAGGAAGTAGATTAAATAAGGGACTAGGCCTTAGCAGCTTGCTTTAGGAATGTAATCTAAGAGTTTTTAGCAAGGCAGAGGGAATGGGAGAGGAACGATGCCTGCTAGAGCCGTACCCTCCACTGTAGAGCTGGACAGACTGGCTTCACAGTACTATCCCATGAGCCATTGCTCCATCATGGTAATGTTATGCAGTCATCAAAATGTCAGCACTGGGGTCACAGCTGGTCCCTCTCAGAACCGCCTCTCACAAGCCACCTCATCTCCCTCACAGCCTGCCTCGGCATCCCTTCCTGGGCGTATAGGTACGTGCCACCACACCCACCTAAACAGAATTTCCTACAGATGGGACACCAGGATGCAGGGGAAACCCGGGGTGTACCACACACCAGGGAACAGACCCTGTCAGTGAACCTGGGGTGGCTGGAGAGACAGCTGCACAGTCACAAGTACACACTGCTCTTGCTGGTTCCCAGCACCCAGGTTAGGTGGCCACAGCCACGCGCAGCCCTGGGCTAGAGGCTCCAGTCCCCTGAGCTGTGAGGGCACTGCACTCACACGCCCATGCCCACAGGCAGGTGCAGGCACACACAGCTGATGACAAATACACCTGAGAGGCAGAGGCAGAGGCAGAGGGATGGACAGCTCGAGAGAAACAAGACTGCACAGCAAAGATCTGCGCGTGGGGTGGGGACAGCACTTAGTACAGCTTGTTCAGGACCACAGACTTGGCTGTGGCGGCCACGCCTTCCACCTCAGCCCTGGAGAGCCCGAGGCTGGTGGGTGGCTCAGCTCAAGGGATGCCAGGCCTCATGGAGAAATTCTGTCGAGAAATAAGCAAAGGAAGTCATTAGGATCACAGAAAGAGGCGTGGGGGACGGTGTGACCCAGCAGCTCACCCCTGTTATTCCAGCAGAAGCCAGTCGAAGCCAAAGCAAGATGATCACATGTTCAACCTCGGCCTGGTCTCCCTATGGGGTTCCACATCAGCCAAAGCTATTAATATATAGTGAGATCCTTTCTCAAATAAGTAAGTAAATAAATAAAGCCTCGGGACCACCGTGAGCTTGGCGCAGGCAGGCCCCCTGACTGAGGATGCTGTGAACTTGGTAAGTTTGCAAACTTAGATAACAGGGTTCTATAAGACAGACTGCAATTCCCTCCTAATGAGCATGCCCCTGACCAGAAGCCCACCCTCAGTTTTGGTGAGTTCCAGCGGCTGAGTCCTCAGGGTGTGGCTCTACTTGAGAAGGATGAGGTGTGGCCTTGTTGGAGTGTGTCAGTGGGGGATGGCTTTCATGTTTGAAAATCCCAAGCCAGGCCCAGTGGCTCTCTCTTCCTGATGCCTTCAGATCCAGATATTGTATCCGCAGCTTGCCTGTCAGGAAGCAAATGAAGTGGTTTCTTGTATAAAAGTTGGTGTGGTCATGGTGTCTCTGCAGCGCAGTAGAACACTGACTAAAACATACAGTAACTTCCAAACAAGTGATTTCCCCAGGGAGGAGGAAGAAAAAGGCTCTACTTCCTGGTATTTCCCAGTTCCAGGGGTGTACTTCCTCAAACCAGGGTTGATTTCAAGCCACCAAGATGCCACTGAACAGACAGGTGAGGACATGATCGAAAGGCTCTGGTGCAGAGGACAGAACAGTCAGGACATCCTTGGCTACTATTCACTTTGGGGCCAGCCTGGGCACTGTGAGATTCTGCCTCAAAATGCAAAGAGACGACATGTTTTAGTTGTAAGCATTTCCAGAGTCCAGTTGAGTCGCGTTGAGCATGTTCAGGGCGTGGTCAGCAGATTCCCCAGAACACACTGACACACGACCACTTACAAACAACTCTCGGGGCGGGGCCGCGGCTATAGACTGCTCGTCGCTATGCTCAAAGCACCAGTTCCCTCTGCAGCACCCTATGAACCAGGGACAGGGTGCATGCCTGAAATCCTAGAGGCTAGTGTCATGGTATCCACTTAAGTCCAACCTACCTCAGATTCCAGGTGAATGCATTTGACAAAGATTGTCACCAAGCTTTGACTGCTCCATCAGGGCCGCAGAGCAGACGCTGAGGAGCAGCAGGGAGCCAGGATTTCACCGGATAATTAAGCCTGCAGACTACAAACATGTGTGCCAAGTTATTGTTGTATTTTCCCACCAATCATGATAGGAGTTGGTTCCTGGACTTGGGCACAAGAACTCAGTTTAACCCTGCCGGCAAGATGAAGTCTCTCAGGTGACTTGGTAGGGACAACTGTCTCCTTACACAGAAGCTGCTCTGCTATTGGGAAGTCCCCACTCCCCGAGGGCCTCCGACCTTGGACTTAGGTTTTCTCTAGGATTAAATGGACTCTGAAAGCAAAGTGGCAGCATTTAAAACAATAGTTTTTTTTCCTTGTTCCCAGTAAGAACAAGTGGTTGTTACTGTGCCATGGAAGCCTATTTCTTAGCCATGGCTGGACATCTATAGTTACCCTGTCCAAGGCTCAGGAACTGACAGGAGCCAAACTGACCCTACTCAATGTTTAGAGTCCATTTTAAAGATAGGCTTAGGTTTTGACTTCCCCACAGCTGCAGACCTTAGAGAAATCGGGTGGTCGATGGTCACTGCACCAGAAGAAGAAACATCTACACCTGCCAGAGATTCGCCTTGGCAGGTCTCCCAGACTTGTGGAAAATCCCACTTTACTTCTTCCCCTGCCTATATAAATTCCCTGAGATAGTAGTTTGTTGGACCTTGATGAGAAAACCTGTCTTGGTCTCATTCTTTGCCTCTCCTGTCCTTTCTACTCTCTCCCTGCTCTCTTAGGGTCCCCCGCTGAAAACCCCCGCAGGCCCGGGTAAAGAATCATTGTGGAAGAAGGGATGGGGGAAAAAGGAATGAGTGTACTGTTGTATAACACGTTCTCCAAAGTCGAAACCTTCCACCCTGTAGGGAGTTCCAAAGGCAGGAAGCTAAAGAACTCAATATAGCTTCTGGGGAGTCCCTGAAATCAACTGGCTTCAAGGGAAGCAGCAAAAATGTCAAAGAAGAGCTTGAAATCAAGCTGCCAAGGAGACTCTGATGCCAGATCAGCAGCCTGGAAAAGAATAGAATGCAGCCAAGCTGCTGCAAGAGGTTTGCACCAACTGAGGCACCCGGAAAGGGTTTCCTGACCTGCCTCCATGCTGTGCCCGGGGCTCCAGGTTCCCAGGTGTGCGAGCTGTCACTCATGCTGGGGCAAGCTGTGGTGAAGCAGCTGTCTTTGGGTGACTGCTGCTCCTGTAGGTCACCCCTCACCCATGCATATTCCTGGAAGTAACTCCACTACAGACCTCATGGTTCACCAACTTGGGCTTTGGTGGTATTCATACATTGCACTGTGGGGTGAGGAGATGTTAGTGTTGAGGCCCAGGAAGAGTTTGGTCACACTGCACCATGAAAGCCAGGCCTTGGCGCTAGACTCGCTGTGGATCCCACTGTGTCCTCGTCTCCTCACACAGAGAAACCCAGTATCTGGTAAACAACAGCAACTTTATTTTTTCACATGTGTGGTCAGTGCGTGGTTGTCCCCTCTGGAGCCGGGTGAGTTCAGCGACTCCCATATCTAAGCACGAGGAGGCAGAAGTGTGTGGGTGAGGGAGGAGGGCCCGACAGCGCAGGCCGACAGTGCCCAGTCTCAGGTCTTTTGGTTATGAAGTCAGAGGAGGGCTGGGTATGGGTGGCCCAGAGGGATTAAGACTGTCAGGGAGATGGGTTCAGCCGAGAGGACAGATCCCTGTGAACAACGGGCTGAGAAGAGCCCCGAGTCCAAACACCCAGGCCAGGAGGGGGCTCGGGACAAGCAGGCGTGAGGATGACATGCTGGTATTGTGATGAGAGGTTTCCACTGAGGAGAAGACCCCGATTGACGTTTGCCCTTTCAATAGGTCTGTGATAGCGTCCGTCATGCATCCATCCAGGCTAAAGGCAACATTGACCCCACCTACAATATGAAGATACAGTCGGGGAAAGGCGTGGACGGGGGTCCTTCGGTCAACTTGACAAAACAAAAACACAAACAACGAGAACAACACAGAACGACTCATGCCCACCAGGTCAGGCCCCAGTCTTCCTCTTGTGGACTAAGGACTCTCAGTCCAAGTCCTGAATTCCTCCCTCAGACCAAGGGTTCTAGACTCCAGCCACACTTCCTCGGCTAGAGCAATCCATGCCTCTGCCTCCACCCTCAGACCCAGGAGTCGGCCGCCCTGGGGATGCAACTTCATGACCAACCTCCTTCAATAGTTATGTCACTTAAATAGCAATGAGTGTCCTTAGGGCAGATAGTAAATGTGTTATGCTGGGCGCAGGAGCCCCGGAAGTGCAAGCAGACAGGACACTGGAGTTTTCCCAGGTCAGAGGAGTCTGAGGAGAGAGGAGAAGGGGCTGTAGGGCAGGCCCTCAGCTGCAGCCACAGGCTGGTGCATCAGGTGCTGGGTCCCGGGCGTGGTCACATACCTGCAGGTGACAGGGAGTTGAGTAGGACCCTGCTGCTGTCAGCGTTGTTGCACAGATCAGTGACACAGAAGTGGGCATACGCGGCAGCCACAATCCCGGGTCCAGCGGAAAACACCTGGACAGTGTGGGTACTGTTACTCCCAGGATTGCTGCTGCCTTTGCTTGCCAATATAAGAGATTTTTCACCTAAGGGCATACGAGAGAGAATACCAGGCTAGAAACAGGAGGGTGGCACTAGGGAAGAGGAGAGGAGAGGAGAGGAGAGGAGAGGAGAGGAGAGGAGGGGAGGGGAGGGGAGGGGAGAGGAGAGGAGAGGAGAGGAGAGGAGAGGAGAGGAGAGGAGAGGAGAGGAGAGGAGAGGAGAGGAGAGGAGAGAAGAGGAGAGGACAGGAGAGACGAGAAGCCCAGTTCTTGGGTCCCTACATGCTGCCAGTTAGAAAGAGTACAATCCCCAGAGACAACAGGACAGATCATGGCCTCAGTCTGCCACAGACTCAAGTCCAAACCTGGCTCCCTCTGCTCTGCCCCTTGCAGACCCCGTTCCCAGGCCCCTGCACACACTGAGCCCTGCTCCAGGCTGCAGCCTCACCCCACCCAGCATCTCTTCTCCCCTTCTGGCTTTCCCTCCACACTCTGCCCTGCACCCCACACTTGGCTTCCTGGGCTCTGCTTCTCTCTCCCTCCCCCTTCCCTGGAGAGCTGCAGGAGGACTCAGGCTTAGCAGAGCCCAGCACAGGCATCCTCCCTCCCTCCTTTCCCTCCCCCTCCCTCCCTCTTTCTTCCTTCTTCCTGGGCCCTGAGTCTCCTCTGGTCCAGGCTGCCCCTTAACTCCCTATGTTGCTGCAGATGAGGTTGGCTGTCTCCACCCACAGCCCCATGCTGGCATTACAGGCACACAGCACCACACCCAGACCATGTGGTACAAGGGTTCAAACCCAGGGTTTGTCTCTTAACTAGCAGAGGTCTTCCTTATACACCCTCATCACAGCTCAGCAGAGTAAGGCACAGAGCCCGGGAGATCCCAGGCCTGTGGTCAGATGGGCAGAGCTGCAGGGAATAGACTCCAGGGCAGGGCTGGGCCTGGCCGGTGTGGGGGTGTGTCCTCCAGCTCAGTCCACGCACCTACATCTACGAGCAGGAGTGTCTCCTGACATATCGAATTAGGTTCAGGTTCCATGGTCCCAAATGATTTCCACTCAACTACTGTATTCGTGAAGCCACTGCCAAGTTTCACCATGATTCCCTTGTGACAGGTCAGAGTATCTGTGGAGAGGAAAACCCAGGGTTGTGAGAGTCAAGGAGTCCACCATGCCTGCCCCTGCAGCTTCTGGCTAAGGGAGGCCATCACATTCTGAATCACACTCCGGAAGTACACAGCATGGCAGCCACATCCCTATCCTGCATTAACTTGAGACTCAGATCTCATCCTTCCAGCACTCCCACAATTCTCGGTGGCCCACAGTGGCAGGCTGTACTTGAACTCATTTCTGAGCTGCCCCAGTCCTGCAAACCAGAGCTGCACTGTCTCTGCTCCACCCCACCCACATCCTCCCCACCTTGCTCAAAGGTGGCTCCTTCCCCCAGCTGCTCCAGCTGCAGCTCTGTCCCCATTCTCACCCATTCTTTCTCTACAGCCCATGATGCAGTCCCCAGGAAACCCCGTGACTGACTCTGCTTGGTCTCTGCAGATCCTGAGCACAGTCCCCACTTCTAATGCCTCCAGCCGGCCAAGATGACACAAGGCCTTTCCCTGCCTGTCCCGGGTCTCTCTGACTTCCTTCACTTGACCCCTGCTGTGTTTACCCCCCACCCCCCAGCACCCATGGGTCCTCTTAAAGGGTTAGGTATTCAGGTCAGGCCTCTGAGAAGCCCTGAGAAGGTAGAAACGTCTGGTAGGGCCCCATCTCCCTCAGAATAAAATTCTCATCTTCAAGAGCTGAAGCAATGCCTCAGCGGTTAAAATACTCACTGCTCTCCCAAGTCCTGAGTTTGACCCCAGAACATATGAGCATGTACCCTCATGCAGGCAGAGTCAGACAGACAGAAAGACGGACAGACACATAACGCTATACATAATTAAAATAACAAAGATACAGCTAAACTCTCTGAGATCCTAGAATGGCCGCCAGGCTCCTGCATGACTCGGACTTCCTATGTCTTCATGTACATGTATGTCCCTCTTTGTCCCTGTGCCCTGTAGAGTCCCACAGGCGAGGGGCTGTCGCACAGGGTCTGGGAAGGAAAGGAGGATGAGACACAGTCTGGTGTGACAGAAGTACTCAGGGGAAGGCAAGGAGATGAGGAACACAGGGACAATGTGATGGGCACCCAGGACTGATGACAGAACAAGGGACGCCTAATCTTTGATTTCCTGCCTGAAAACGTGGGCAGGTGCTGGTCTCCCACAGCGGGTAGGAGAGCTCGGTGTGGCCAGACACACGGTCCTTCTCAGGCCTTTGCACACGGCCCTCCTCCCATGTCTGCAACTGTCTTCTCCTCCGGTCTGTGAAGAGACACTCAGTGAAGTGCAGAGCGTTCTGACCTTCAGAGGGTGACTGCCATCTGCTCTTCTACATCCTCACCTGAGCAGGGGGAGAAGCCCAGCAGAGAGAGGAGCAGGACATACTGGAGGCGGCAGGCTCCCATGGCTTCTCTGAGGCTGCGAAGAGCTGATCAGCACCTGGGAACTGAGGGTGAAGAGAAAATTCAACCAGACAGAGGGGCTAAGGCTTGTTGTCCAGCCAGGGACAGGTCTAGGGACCCTCAGACATCGGGCCCAGGAGACCCGTGATTCAAGCCTCAGTCAGGACTGCAGAGCCCAAGCAGAACCTTCTCAAAGCCTCAGCACCTCAGTCCTCAGGGCCCAGCCCCTCCACAACCACAACTGGAATTCTGAGGGTTTGTCTGTCCTAGGAATGTGGCTTTTAGGTTCCATTCTCGCAGCCCCAACTCCCCAGGACCCAGGATTCTAGTCACCCGGTGTCTGTCTGCACGACTCAGAGTCCAATCTGCAGCCCCGTGCCATGAAGGGGTACACACCCCAGCCTCCTCCTTCATCATGGGAGGTGATGGCCACACCCCAGATGCCACCCTTAGACGCAAAGTCCGGAACTGAGCATCTTCAAAGACCCGGGGAAGAAACCCAATAAGAGCAAAGCCCTCCACCCTCAGATGACCGTGCCAGGACCGAGACTTCAGGACCTGTTTTTCCTTCATCCGACGCTGGCGTCCATCCACACCCCAGCCCTTGTCTCTCCAACTCAGCACCCAGCCCCACCCAGCCCTGTTCGCCCCTTCTCCCTCCATTCACCTTCCCCTCCTCACTGGCTTCTTTCTTCGGGGCTCGGGGTTCGGGTCTCTCACTGCTACGTTTCCTTCCAAGCAGCAAAATTCTTTTTGGCTTCAGAACGTCAGTCTTCGAAGGCGCTTACAGTTGTGCTCTGACCGTGTGTGTAACCTCTGCGCGTGCGCAGTTCTTCTCAGGCCTGCCCATACTGACCACCTCAGTAAGACCCTCGAAGTCCCATTGGTTAATGAGTATTCGTCTCAAGCCTTGATTGGATAAGCCTGAGAAACGCTGCATCCCATTGGTCCCCAGGAAAGCCAATAACTAGCTGCTCAGAAGGCGCGCATGCGCACTATGTGCGTGTTCGCCAATGGTCAGTGGCGGTTGCCGCTGAGGTCATCCGCCAGTCGCAGCGTCACAGGGTGTCTGGGAGGGCTCTGTGAGGAACGCCCTTTGCGCTGTCACTGGAGATGCTTCTAAACTGTACATATGAGCAGGGGGCGGGTGACGGCACAGATTGCCACCACAGATGTTCACCCTCCTCGGTCCCGGGAAGACGACCATTCAGAGTAGACATAGACGTCAATTCTTTTATTACATTTAATTTAGTGTGTTCGTGTGTTGACGCACATGTGTCAAGGGTCATGTGACAGAGGACATTTTGGGGAGTGAGTTTACTCCTTCCACAGTTTAGGTCCCATGAGTCAAACGCAGGATGTCAGGTTTGGCGACAGGTACCTTTATGCCTTAAGTAATCTTGCCGGTTCTTGCCACTTTTGTTAGAAATATAAATATATTCATTAGATAAAGTAATTAGTTTCATTGCAAAGTTTTTTTAAGTTCATATAGTATACTTTATTTGAATATTATTTCTTTTTTTTAAAACATATTTTTTTTTCTCGAGACAGGGTTTCTCTGTGTAGCCCTGGCTGTCCTTGAACTCACTCTGTAGACCAGGCTGGCCTCGAACTCAGAAATCCGCCTGCCTCTGCCTCCCAAGTGCCAGAATTAAAGGCGTGTGCCACCACCGCCCGGCTGAATATTATTTCTTGAGACAGTCTTCTAGCCCAGGATGGCCTTGAACCCTCTGTATAGCTGGAAATGACCTTGAACTCCTGATCCATCTGACCCAGATTCCTGAGTCCTAGGTTTAGTGGCGGGCGCCACCATCGGTGCAGCCCTGGGATGGAAGTCCGCGCCTGCGCAAGCACTGCGCGCCTGAGCCAGCCTGGGCTCTTGGCTCTTATCCGTGTCTACTATCCCCCTCCCCCTCCTGACAGCCTCTACTTCCGTGTCCTTTCCCTGTCTGGATTCCACACAACGGAGAACACGTGGACCCTCTGTCTTCCCGACTCTGGCTGACAAAGGCCGCTTAGGATGCTCCTCACGCAGCGCTGTCTTCATCCGCTGCTGGACTCTGCTGTCGTGAGTGGTGCGGTGACCCTCGAGGGCGGGCAGGCGTCCCCCAGCCTCTCAGAGCGCTGATGCTCCGCCCTTTGGCACAGCCGCAACGCAGGGGGCTTCAGAGGGGCCGCGCTGTTTCCCACGGTGCCAGCTCCTTGCTTCGAAGGAAGGAGGAGGCATCAACCTTGGGATGAGGTTTTGTGAGTTATCACATGGGTAAAATATGTGACATTTTAATGCAATGTTTATTTTTATTTTATTATGTGTTGTGTGTCTATCTGCAAGTATGTCTGTGCATCACTTGTGTGCCTGGTACGTGCAGAGGCTGGAAGAGGGCATTGCACCCGCAGGATCTGGAGTTAAGACAGTTTAAAGCTGCCGTGTGGGTGCTGGGAATTGAACCTCGGTCCTCTTGCAGGGGAGCGAAATGCTCTTAACCACTAAGCCACACCTCCAGGCTCACATATTTATTTTAAACAGAGAACAATGTCACAAGAAGAAAAGGGATCAGTGAAGCTCGCTCTTAGTTTCATGGGAAATATGTGGAGAATTTGCCGTGACCTAAATGAGCTGCTAATAATCAGACACTCTGAATGTGAAGAATTGGTGACTCAGCTGCACTCCCTGCCTAGGGATAATGTGTCCCTTTAGTAACGCAGAGATGTGCTCCATGGGTTTTCCATGTGCCGGTGTGAGACACTGTTCCCAAAACCTTGGGAATGGAAATTTATCACTTTCCCAGGATTCCTTGGAGAAGACACAAACAATAGGCCATAATGGTCCCGACATTAGACGGGTGGGGCGTGGGGGTGGTAAGTCGGGAGCAGAGTCAGTTACTGGCACACCTGGCTGGACCAGATAACAAGACCAGTGTGGAGCTGGTTTGTGAAATTCCTCAAGGTCCCACCAAAAAGAATAGAGTTGATGTAGCAACCAATCAAAACTGTCCAAACGTCGCTGTTGCGCTTCTAGCCAATCATGTCAGAGGTTACTTAACCCTTCTGGAAAGTTCTCCTAGTCCTCTACATAAAAGCGGGCCTGTGAGCTCCTCCGATTGTCACCATCTTGATGAATGGCTGACCCCCCCCCCATATTGTTAAGTTCTGTTGAATGAACGTTCTTTGTCTGCATACTGTTTGGGTCTGGGATCTTTCTTCAGTGATTCTCGGACAAGGCACATGTGAAGGCCAGTTGTTTGTATGGATGCTTTCCTCTCTCACTCTCCATATCACTCTTAGGAGAAGGGCTTATCTCTGTACATTCTGGATGGGTGGAGAGTGTGTGAGATCTGCCTGTCTGTATCAAATACTGCTGGACATACAATTATGTGCTGCTATGGCTGGCTTTTACATGGGTCCCATATAGAATCCTTTTATATAAGTTTGCAAATTTACAACATTCATGGCATCCTTAGACAATGGGCCTACCTGAGCTAAATTTGCAGATCAATGATTGATTGATTGATTGATTGATTGATTGATTGATTTGAGACAGGATCTCTGTATTAGTCAGGGTTCTCTAGAGTCACAGAACATATGGGTAGTCTCTGTATAGTAAGGGAATATGCTGATGACTTACAGTCTGTAGTCCAACTCCCCAGCAATTGTCAGCAGCAGCTGTGGATGGAAGTCCAAGGGTCTAGCAGCTGCTCAGTCCCACGAGGCAAGCAGGTGAAGGAGAGAGAAAATCTTCCTTCTTCCAATGTCCCTATGTAGGTCTCCAGCAGAAGGTGTGGCCCAGATTTAAGGCATGTGTTACCACACCTTTAATCCCAGATGACCCTGAACTCGGAGATCTCCCTGTCTTAATCTTCTGGAATCCATAACCACCATGCTTCAAGCTCTCCATGCCAAGATCCAGGTCAGACACTTGTGTCTCTGAGCCTCCAGGTTAGGATCCCAGGGGAGCCTTCCAATTCTGGGTTGTAGTTCATTCCAGACAGAGTCAAGCTGACCACCAGGAAGAGCCACTACAATCTCACACATATCCATAGCCTTTGGCTGATGTAGAGCTCCGTAGCTAGCTCAGACTAACCGTGAACTTAGGGCGATCATCTGCCTTCTGCTTTACCTTGCTTCTGTTGGTCCAGCAGGGGTGAACTACCACGTCAAGCTCCTGTAAGCGGCTCCTCACCCAGGCATATTCCTGTCAGTCAGTCCAGTATAAAACTCACTGGCACGCTCAGTTGGACTTTGGTCATTCGTGTCATTAGGACTCCGTCTGGCTTGAGCAGATGTGTGTGTTGGGTCTCCTAAGGAAACGCTTTGTCACAGAGCAGGATCGGCCCCTGCCCAGGGACCTCACAGGGCCAAAGTTGAACTGGGGAAGAGTGAGTGCAGGGTTCTGCCTGTGGGTAAGAAGGCCACTGAGGCGAGGCCGAGAAGCCCACGTGGGGATGTCTGCAGAGGACACTGTCTTTTTCCTGTGTGGTGTGTGTTAGTGTGCCTGTGAGCTAAGATGGCGGCTGTGTGGTTCTTGCTGTGGGGAGTGAGGCACACAGCTAGGGCCGAGCCATGGGGATCAGGAGCGTCTGGGGAGGATCTTCCTTTGTGTGGTGTGTGGTGTGTGCCTGCTGGATGAGCGGGGTCCACCTCAAGAATTCGGAGATGCCCTGAACACAGCGAAAGGCTGTAGTGGCCAGCGTGCAGTCTGCGCCGTGAGCACCAGGAGTCAGCACAGATGGGGCGCAGCAGCAGCAGAGGTTGGGTGTAGTTAGACAAATGTGTCTGAGGCTAAGATGGTGGTCACAGGTACCCGTGTGTGTACAGGAGCAACTGCACCTAGAAAGGGCATCTTCTGAACAGCTTCACATTTATTAAGTAAATTAGATAAAGGAAGAGGATGTTACACAGGTGGAAAGGCAGCAGGAGAGGCCTCAAGCCTGCCCTATAGTGGAAGAAGAGGGGAAATCTGTGATTTGAAATACCGATGTGGGACTACACGGTGATCCAGTGCAGGTGTGCGTGTGTCGGGGGTGGGGGTGGGGAGATACTATCCAGATACGCTCAGCAGCTGATCTGCTGTAATTAGGGAAGTCCTTGAAAGAAGCAATGAATGAAAGGGACAGTCTTAGCCTGGCTTCTGAGCTGAGCTGTGGGCGTGGGAGCAGATGGGTCCGTCCGGCCCCTGTGGGGACAGAGTCTGTGTCCATCCCTCCCCATCCCTCTTGATGCAAAGCTGCATCAGCTTAGACAGGGTGGAGGGAATCAGTTCAAAGAGGAGTTAGAGACAAGGGTGACCCAGCGGGGACCTCAGGGCTGTTGTGGTGGCTTTGCTGAGTATGTTGGTTGGTCAAGAGTCTACATAAAGTGGGAGAGCAGGCCAGAGGAGATGAGAAAATGGTGTCTTCGTTAGTGTTTCACTGCCGTGAAGAGACTCCATGACCAAGGCAACCCTTATAAGGGACAAACGTTTAATCGGGACTGGCTTACAAGTTCAGAGGTTCAGTCCATTGTCATCAAGGTGGGAGCATGGCAGCGTCCGTCCAGGCAGGCATGGTGCAGGAGGAGTTGAGAGTTCTACATTTTTATCTGAAAGCTCCTAGGAGAAGACTGACTTCCAGGCAGCTAGGACGAGGGTCTTAAATCTCATGCCCACAGTGACACACCTACTCCAAGAAGGCCACTCCCACTCCAAGAAGGCCACTCCCACTCCAACGGGGCCACGCCCACTCCAACAAGGCCACTCCCACTCCAACAGGGCCACTCCCACTCCAACAGGGCTACTCCCTGGGCCAAGCATATACAAACCATCACAAGAGGGATGGGGGAGGAGGGTTTTTGAGAGTTCTGGGCAGGATTGTGCGGGAGCTGGGGAACGTTGAGGATAAGCATGGCTGGGTTGAGGGCAGGACAAGACAGGGAAGGAGTGTGAGTGATGACCAGGTAAGAGAAGTTCAGAGGGCTGGGGTCCGAGATGTTGGAAAGGAAGTGAGCCCCTGGGTGGAACCGATTAGGTTCTTAAGTTAGGAGGAGTGGGGATGGAGGGGGAAATGAATTGCGTGGGGGGGGGTTTCCAGGGTTTGTTTATTAGATTCAGAGGTGAGCAGAGACCTTGTTTATGGGGGTGCTGCCTGGATTGGGAGAGGCAAGCGACGGGGGGGCAAAGGCTGGTCTACGAAAGTGTTTCTGTGTTCTGCAAGGGTAGAGATGGAAAAGTCTGGACAGACCGGGAGGCGGAGGGCTGGAGCTAAAGGGAGAGAGGAGGTGGTCCAGAAGCACTTTGCCTTGAGGACACCAACAAGAGGCTAAATAAAGCTCATTTTTGGTAAATAATCATGAGTGTAAATATAGTTCTGAACGCATTAAAGACTTTGATTACTTATAAAGTGACTATTAACCTGCATGCCTTAATTATCTTGAACAGTTTACAATGTTAGTGCAGCTTTATGATCTCTGTCAAGTTTGAGTCTTAAAATCTGAGTTGACAATTTGATTGGCGATCCTTTAGCATCAAAATGAACCATAATTGCCGTCAGGAAACGTTTACCATTCCCGAATATCACACATTTTTGTTCCCGATTCAGTTTAAGCTGTTGGCAGTGTCAGGACAGGAAAGGGTTAAGTTGGGAAAGTGGCTTTGGGCTTTGGTGGCCTTAACAGGGGAGGCGTGGCTGCCAAGGGAGCCTGTGTGACTTAAACTTCCCTTGTAGGTCACGGGCGGGGGTTCGGGGGGTGGGGGGGTGGGGGAATGGGGGGGATGGGATTTGGTTTCACGAAGGGGAGGGACGCCCTTTGTAGAGGTGCGGGGTGGGGTGAAGTGGGCGTCGCCGTAGTTCCGAAGCTGCAGTTCCTAGTGGAGGGAAAGGTGTGGGTTTGTTTGGAATTTGGTTGCTGGAAAAGGAAAAAGCGAAGTTGAGCCTGGGGCTGCTAGCGCTCAGTGCGCATGAGCACTGACCTCTCCCGGCTCGCCAGGGCTGGACTGGGCTGTGCAGAGTGGGCGGGGCGGATTGGCAGTGGCAGCGCCGGCAGTGGAGGGAATCTGGAGACGCCAGGGATCTGGTGTGGGAGCAGGAGGGAAAAGCTGGTGGCTGCAGTGCCTCTGGCCAGCAGTGGTCAGCGGCAGCATCTAGGGGCGTGGCCATGGCCACGGTGGGGGCCACAAGGGGCATGGCCTGTGGAGGTATCTTGTTGGGCTCGGGCTGAGAGGCGTGACCTGCAGCGTCTGCGTTAAAGGCTTGGGGTGCCATGGTGGCGGAGAGGGGTGTGTAGCCGCGCAGCTGCAATGGAACTGGTGGCTGAAGCGTGCTTTCGGCCGCTGTAGAGCCGACCAGGTGGACTGAATGGGTAGCACGCGACCGCGGTAGGGGCGGGTCTGTGCGGGCAGACCGGGCATATGGTTGGATTCTGTTGTGACTCCTAGTCATGCCAGGGTGCAGGCATAGCGGCTGGTGGGCACAGAAGGCTGGGCAGTGAGTATTTCTGCAGCTCGCAGAGGTTTAAATAGGACAGGAAATAGAGTGTCTATGAAACAACAGAGCATAGAAAAAAAATTCAGAGTGTAGGAGCCACGCAGAGGGTTTGGAGCAGAGAGGAGAACGAGGAGGCACACTCAGGTGCCCCAGTGCAAGGTTAATATGTTGAGTATGAGTTCTCTGCGTGGAGGCTGATGGGCCAAGGTCGAGAGACAGGTGTCTCACGAATCTCGAGAGGCTATTAAGGAGATCTCTGGGAACAAGGGACTGTAACCCAGATTCCATCCCCAAGAGAAGAGACACAGTTGTCCCTTGAAGAAATCCGGGACCTGTCAACAGGGGTTTTGGGGGGCTCCAGATTCTGGCAGTACAGCCACCGGAAGTGTAAGGGAAGCTTGCCAGCCACACCGAACTGAACAGCCTGTGCTTCTCAGGAGTGTTGGGATGCAAGGAGTTTAGGAGGAAACTTACCAGTGAGCTCCTGTTGGACAGAGGTCTGTGCCTGACGGTGCAAATGCGCAAGAACTGGGCTAATGGTGTGTGGGTGTGTGCGCTTGCGCGTGCGCGCGTACACATGTGTGCATGCGTGTGTGTGTGTGTGTGTGTGTGTGTGTGTAGGTGAAGTGGTGGGTGTGGGCTCTGTAGGCCGAATCCAAGCCACAGCATCAATGAAAGGATCGGCATCTGATCAGGACCCTAAGACCCTGATCTCAGCACAAAGGAGATTTATTTGCCCCAGAGGGACGAAGTGGGGGTGGTGGTGGTGGGATAAGAGACGAAGACAGGAGACAGGAGACAAGGGAGAGGGAAAAGGGGTGTTTGTCCTGAATGGGGAGTGGCCGAAGGACTGCCTCTGGATAGAGGAGACAGGCGTGGCCCACAGGAAAATGGCAGTTTATAAAGGTACAGGGAGCCGGGCGGTGGTGGCGCACGCCTGTAATCCCAGCACTCTGGGAGGCAGAGGCAAGTGAATTTCTGAGTTCAAGGCCAGCCTGGTCTACAGAGTGAGTTCCAGGACAGCCAGGGCTATACAGAGAAACCCTGTCTCAAAAAAACCAAAAAAAAAAAAAAAAAAAGTACAGGGAGAAACTCCACGTTAGGATGGGGTGTTTAATTTTGTGGTGTGAATTAGGTGATGCTACGGACCATACTCTCTCATGGTTGGGCTAGGATTCTTTCTCGAAGCAGGAAGGCACGGGTTCCAGGCGAAATGGCAAACAGAACACCAGGACACAGAAAAGGTGTGGAATCTCTGTGTATTTGGTGTCTGAGTGCAATCTTGTGTATTTGGTGTCTGAGTGCAACTGGCCAAAAAACCTAGAACCGAGGTTTTTTGGCCAGTATTGTAGTTCAAAGAATGAACCTTTAATTAACATTCTTGCCTGGTTGCATATAGCTCAGGCTACCAGAAATTCCTGCGAAATAGATCAAAGGAAAGTCACAAAGGCAAGGCTGCCCTGAGATTAGAGCTCAGGATCCTCTCCAGCCAGGGAATTCCATAGCGATGTTCCCTCGCGGACGGGGACGGCGCTTACTCAAAGGTGTCCACTGAAACTTGCGCTTTGGACAGCGCTTACTCAGAGTCCACTGAGACTTGCGCTTTACCTGTGGAAATTCACAGTGCCCACGAGGATCGTGCAGCAAGGTGAGGCGGGGGCTTTTGATTGCTCGATGTCAGTGCTTGACAGCTGGGCCTTGGTCGTCGGCCTTAGCGTGAGGAAGTGTCCAAATAGGGGGCTAGAGCTTGGTGGCTAGGTTCGGATGAATTCTAACAATTTTTAACCGAGGCAGAGGGAAGAAGGGAGATGGGAAGACCTGTCAGAGCTTAGCGTCTCTTTCTCAGAGACAGACTGCCATTAACAACAGATAAGGCGGCAGACAACAGGGATAGACAGGAGACTCGGAAAGAAGCAGAGAGTGCAAATTCCCAACCTTGGTCTAAGCTACTCTGAGAGGGAGCATGCTTTGATTCTTGAATGTGGGACGGATACAACCAGTTGCCCTTCTTTTAAATATACCTTGACTGAAAATGTGCCCGATTCTTAATAATGTCTGTGCTTAGAAACTAGCTTCCATTTCTTTGAAAACTTTAATGTCAACTCTCATGGGCTGAAATTACCTCCAAAATACCATTGTCTACACCCCAAAGAGAAAGAAGCAGATAGAACAGGAATTAAGGGACAGTTTTCTCTGGTGCATGAAGACCCCAGCCCATTCTATCCCCCTCTACGACCTAATTTTTCCCCATCCCCGCCGTAAGTCACAAATCACTTCCTTGTCTGAAGAGTATTGAATTCTGTGAGATGGCAAACAGTATGTAGGACTATTATATAATGTAACCACTTTTTAAAAAAATCCATTTATTTTCTATTGTATACAATGTTTTACATGAATGCATATTGAAGCCCCATGTTCACGCCCAGAGCTCTGGGAATTCCAAAGAGGGTGTCGGATCCTATTAATCTGAAGTTGGGGTGCCTTGTGGGCCACCATGTAAGTGCTGGGAATTGAACCTGGGTCCTCTGCAAAAAGAGCGAGAATTCTAAACCATGAACCCTCTCCAGCCCTTAAAAAAAAAAAAATCCCTGATGCATCTTGAGAGCTGTGTCCGTGAGTAACGTCCCTCCCTGCCAGACACGCATGCAGACCTGAGTTCAGATTCCCAGGACCCAGGCAAAAGCCACTCACAGCAGAGATTACCTGTGACCCCGGCTCCAGAGGGCGAAGACAGAATTGGTGAGCTCCAGACTCAGCTACATACTCTGTGTTGGTTTTTCCCGCGCGGGCGGCCGGCGGCAGCGGGGTCTGCAGAGTCTCCTGGCTGGCTCGCCAAAATGTTGGTTTTTCCCGCGCGGGCAGCCGGCGGCCGGAGTGAACCGCGGCCCCGAGCTGCCTGGTCCGCGAAGCTGGGATCCGCAGGCGGCAGGCACGATCCGCGGCGCTCGCGGTGGAGCCGGGAGGTGTGGGCTGAAGCAGTTAGACCAGACCAAGTACTCCACGCGGGTTTATTTAAATGGGGGTACAAAGGGAACGGGGTGAGGGGAAGGCTGGGGGCGATGAGCAGAAAGAAAGAGAAAGAGAAAGAGAAAGGGCAGCTGCTCCTTCTTATAGGCATTATTATTCAAATTACAGGTGGGCTAGGTGGGCCTATTGAATTCTGGGTACATGGTGGCCGTTGCCTTGGTAACAGGAATAAACCTGCAGGGCCGTTAGTGTCGCCTATATGACGTCATAGGTCTCAGGACCAACACTCTGTCTCAGAAAACAAGGTGCAGACCAATAAATGAAGCTGTCCATGGCAACAATTGGCCTCTGCACATGCGCACACGGGGCTTCGTCCTATATGGGGCTCAAACCGCCTTTTCCCAGGGCTTTCGTATCAGATATCCTGCATCGCGGATTTCCATTCACAGCAGTAGCAAGATTACAGTCGTGAAATAGCAATGGAGTCGTTTTACAGTTGGGAGGGAGACAGCACAGCCTGAGGAACTGTCTTTAAGGACCGCCACGCTAGAGTTTAGTCATTTCAGATCCCAGATACATTTCACACAAAATTAAAAGATTTACAAAGCCTTTTCTTACAGGCTTTTCTCTAGTAAGAATAAATGTCTTCACTCACAACGTCCACTTATGTTCCGTACCTGTTAACCCCGTAACTCACAGTAACAATTCTGAAACTATACAATGTCGACCCTTCCTTCCTTCATAGCAGGGAGCCGGCACCGTGGGAAACAGCGCGGCCCCTCTGAAGCCCCCTGCATTGCGGCTGTGCCAAAGGGCGGAGCATCAGCGCTCTGAGAGCCTGGGGGACCCCTGCCCGCCCTCGAGGGTCACCGCACCACTCACGACAGCAGAGTCCAGCAGCGGATAGACAGCGCTGCGTGAGGTGCATCCTAAGCAGCCACTGCTGTACCAGTGGCATGGAAGGAAGGAAGGGAGGGAGGGAGGGAGGGAGGGAGGGAGGAAGGAAGGAAGGAAGGGAGGGAGGAAAAGAGGCTACATCTCCACGGAGTAGTAGATCTATCTCAAGGCTCCAGTGCTACCCAGCATACCCAGCAAAAAACAACAACGAAAACAAAAACTCCCCAGCGACATTTTTATGAACCGTAACTCAGAAGTCCCATTATATAGACAGAAAAATAATGACCAAAAATGTATGCCAGGTTTTGCACAGCAATGGAGGAGGGGGGGGTTACCTGACTCTGAATGTGAAAGATCATTTCATCAAGCAAGGCTGCTCATCAGTAACTCAAATTATCGTGTGACCGCATGTCTGGAAAGCCCGAGCCGTAGGGAGGGCACCCACGGTCTGTCACTGACATACACAGCAGTGTGATTCTCTGTCCAGTGACAAAGGGAAGCACAGGCTGACCCGGTGCACAAGCCCCGTGAGCTCCGGCGGGAACAGATGCATGCAGCAGACGCGGCTTAGCAAGGGACACGGGCACACCCTTCCCCTGAGACATCACCAAGCCTTCCCCCTCACTGTTGAGACAAACTGTTTTCTGTAGCTTGACAACCCCGTCACCTGACTGCAGCCTTGAGATAGATCTACTTACTGTCTGTTTTTAAAGATGGACCTGAACACCCTGAAATTAAAATATAAGAACGGTGTCATTGCAGGGAACCGTGGGGTTGACCTGGCCCAGCTGCCTCAGAAGGCACGGGTCCTAGGTTTTTCACGGCAGGGTCCGTGGCTATGGCTCCTCGGGCACAGGGTGCCTTCCGGTTCCTTAGAGACCGATGCCTTGTGTGTAGGGGTGGCCTTACGTGTTGACGCAAAGCCCGTGGCAGCACAGAGGTCTCTCAGGTCCTCCCTGGTCATGGCAGTGGGGACAGTGCCAACAGAGGGGCCACGGACTGGCAGTCCCAGAGGCTGCGGTGCTTCATCACCATGGCAACCGTGGGGGTCCCACTGGTCTCCTTGGGTGATTTCAGAAAGCCAGGACTGGCCAACAGAAACAATCCAAAAGGGAGAATGTCTGAATGGAGATGGTGGGGCATCTGGGGGTCCTTCTGTGAACACCATTCCTTCTCAGCCGGAGCCCCAGAGCCACCGTCTGTGAAAGGGTGTTGGGGAGCCGGGTGAAGCCGTTGTAGAGAATGAGGAAGACGGACTAGGTTGCTACTAGCCTGTATAGCGCTTCCAGCACAGGACGCTGAGGACCCAAGTTGGATCTCCAAAACCCACGTGAAAAGCTGCACTTCCGTAGGGGCAGGGGCTACTGCCACGGTGACTTCCTGCAGCGATGAAGCTCCACTCCCCAAACCACAGAGGCATGGTGAAGCTTTCCTCCCTTAAGTCGGCTTCCTTAGCGCAGAGGAGTGGTGGTGGTGAGGGGCGGAGTGGGGCAGGGCGGGGCAGGGCGGGGCAGACGCTTTCTGTGTCTCCAGTTTCACACTTCCCACTTCCCAGCGGTGTAAGCGGGGTCCCCATGAGTGAGAACCCCCTTATTCAACCCGTGTGGGGTTCCCAGAGGACTGTGACACTGAAATGTAAACACTCCCCCTGCCCCCCATTGCCCTCTCACAGGTTTCCGCCTGAAATGAAACTGCCTGTCACTATAGCCGGCCTTCACTGCTTTGGGGGTACTCCTTTCTCCCACCTTTCTCCCCCCATCCCATTTCACCCCTAACATTAGATAGGACAGAAACAAGGATAGAGGGGAAGGAGGGATTAGGACAATCCCTGAATCTAATTTCCTTCTTTTTGTTTCCTTTCCGATCAGAGCTACTAACAAACCACAACCAGCCTTCCCAAGTGGCCAGCAACCACCCACCTTGAATCTTGGGGATCCCCACATTCATATACCATCCGAAAAGTTCCCAGAATTCCAAACACTACAGAATTGCAGAAATTATCTGCCGCTGGCAAAACTACACTGTGGTAGACTGAGGCAAATCACAGTCAGCTGCTGTGGACAGTCTGAAGCGGCCCCACACCCCGCGAACGGGCTTAAAATGAAAGCACATATTCTTACAGTATTTCTATGTTTGTTTTTTTTTAAAGAAACCAAAACTTCAGAATTCTTAAAAAAAAAAAGTCACCACATATAACACTTGTCTTTGTCTGACTGTGTGTGTGAGAGTGTGTCTGTGCAAGTGTGTGTGTGTTTGTATGTATGTGAGAGTATGTGTTGTAAGAGTGTCTTTTTGTGTGTGAGTGTGGGTGTAAGTGTGATGTAAGAGTGTTTGTGTGTCTGTGTAGAGTACGTGTTACTGAAAGGATGAGGGCTACAGGCTAGGAAGGTCCCTAGTGTCCTTTCCCGACTCGCCTCCTGCAGAGAAACTGAGGCAAGGGCGGATGCCGCTGGGTCAGCAAGGTCACTGCGGCCCCAAAACGAGAAATACGTATGTGACGTTGTGCGTAACCCTGGCGTGACCCTGTGCGTGGCGGCCATGTAAGCAGAAATGACTTAACTAGTTTATCCGGCTTCTGTAGGAAACTGATTGGTTCTCAGAGAGCGCGGGCTTGGATAATTTAAACTGATTGGCTTGGAAGCTATGGAGTGGCTTGTGTAGGCGGGCTTTGCTGTAAATCTATAAAAGCAGTCCTGTTTCTACACCCGGGGTTCACAGTCACCTACCCCGTGTGGGGAATGGCCGTGACCCCAGAGCTCTGGAATTAAAATCCTCCTGCTATTTGCATCAAGACTGTTTCTCGTGAGTGATTGGGGTGACGGCTTCCAAGGCGTGGGGCGCTGGGGTGCCCCCGTTTTTCTTTCGGGTCTTACACTACCAGAGTGTATGAGTGATTTTGTGTGTATGTGTAAAAGAGTGCATGTGTTTGAGTGTGTACTGAGTGCATAATAATGTGTGTGAGTGTGTGTGTGTGTGTCTGTGTGTGTGTGTGTGTGTGTGTGTGTGTGTATCTGTGAGCCTGGTGGTTTGCCCCCCCCATAGACTTGTGTTTAAATGCTTGGCCCACAGGGAGTGGCACTATTAGGAGGTGTGGCCTTGTTGGAGTAGGTGTGACCTTGTTGGAATGTGTGTCACTGTGTAGGCGGGCTTTGAGGTCTCCTCCTGTGCTCAGGCTCTGCCCAGCGCTGAAGACAATCTCCGTTTGGCTGCCTTCCAGTCAAGATGCAGAACTCTCAGCTCCTTCTCCAGGACCATGTCTGCCTGGATGCCGCCATGCTTCACGCCATGATGATAATGGAATGAAACTCTACGCTGTAAGCCAACCTCAACTAAATGTTTTGTTTTATAAGAGTTGCCTTAGTCATGGTGTCTCTTCACAGCAGTGGAAACCCCAACTAAGATTGTGTGTGTGTGTGTGTGTGTGTGTGTGTGTGTCCTGATCCTCACCTTCTCAAGCCTACCATGGCAGCACTCACATGATGTAATGGCTCTAAGAAATGGTGTCAAGCCCTTTCTCAGCTTATCTCTCCTCCCATGACAATTAGCACGGTCTCTGTGTCACTCATGGCCTCTTGCCCCGCTGCTCGGGTGAGGCAAAGCCCTTTCCTGTGGCCCTTGCTGATGAGGAAGAAGCTGAGTGACACAGTCTCCTGCCCTGAGGGTACAGTGAGGTCCAGCCCTTGCCGCTGCAGCGCCAGGTGGTTCAGTGAGGCCACAGTGGGCAAGAAGATGGGGGGTGTACATCGGGGGGGGGGGGCCTGGGCCCCGGCAGTCAGACTCGCCGTGGATCCCACTGTGTCCTCGTCTCCTCACACAGAGAAACCCAGTATCGTAAACAACAGCAACTTTATTTTTCCACACGTGTGGTCAGTGCGTGGTTGTCCCCTCTGGAGCCGGGTGAGTTCAGCGACTCCCATATCTAAGCACGAGGAGGCAGAGGTGTGTGGGTGAGGGAGGAGGGCCCGACAGCGCAGGCCGACAGTGCCCAGTCTCAGGTCTTTGGGTTATGAAGTCAGAGGAGGGCTGGGTATGGGTGGCCCAGAGGGATTAAGACTGTCAGGGAAATGGGTTCAGCAGAGAGGACAGATCCCAGCACACAAAGAGCTGAGAAGAGCCAAGAGCCCTAACATCCAGGCCAGGGAAGCGGCCGAGGCACCATCAACATGGTTTTCATTATCTTCAGCCTCATATTGGTAGTCAGAGATCTCTTTTGCTGAGAAGATTCCAATTGATTTGGAGTCACCCAGTAAGGGTTTGATAGGTGGGGCCATGCACCCCTGAATGCCCACTGTGGAAGACAGTCCACCTGGGGGTTGAAGACAGATCAGGGGCAGCACAGTTCAGCAGTGTGAGAAACTCAGACCCATGAGTCCAGACCTCAGATACAGGAACTGCCACCCCTCAGACTCTAACCCATGCCTACCTTCCTTAGGACTCCAGGACCCAGCCTCTTCCCTCAGACCCAGGGGTCCAAGAACCAGCCTCTTCCCTCAGACCCAGGGGTCTAAGACCCAGCCTCCTCCCTCAGACCCAGGGGTCTAAGACCCAGCCTCTTCCCTCAGACCCAGAGGTTCAAGACCCAGCCTCTTCCCTCAGACCCAGGGGTCCAAGAACCAGCCTCTTCCCTCAGACCCAGGGGTCTAAGACCCAGCCTCCTCCCTCAGACCCAGAGGTTCAAGACCCAGCCTCTTCCCTCAGACCCAGGGGTCCAAGACCCAGCCTCTTCCCTCAGACCCAGGGGTCCAAGACCCAGCCTCCTCCCTCAGACCCAGTGGTCCAGGACCCAGCCTCTTCCCTCAGACCCAGGGGTCCAAGAACCAGCCTCTTCCCTCAGATCCAGGGGTCTAAGACCCAGCCTCTTCCCTCAGACACAGGGGTCCAAGACCCAGCCTCTTCCCTCAGACACAGGGGTCCAAGAAACAGCCTCTTCCCTCAGACCCAGGGGTCTAAGACCCAGCCTCTTCCCTCAGACCCAGAGGTCCAAGACCCAGCCTCTTCCCTCAGACCCAGGGGTCCAAGACCCAGCCTCCTCCCTCAGACCCAGGGGTCTAAGACCCAGCCTCTTCCCTCAGTCCCAGAGGTCCAAGACCCAGCCTCTTCCCTCAGACACAGGGGTCCAAGAAACAGCCTCTTCCCTCAGACCCAGGGGTCTAAGACCCAGCCTCTTCCCTCAGACCCAGAGGTCCAAGACCCAGCCTCTTCCCTCTGACCTAGGGGTCCAAGACCCAACCTCCTCCCTCAGACGCAGTGGTCCAGGACACAGCCCTCTTCCATATGAGATAGCCCCATCTCTTCTCCCTCAGACTTGGGAAATAGGGCACAACCCTCCCATCCTCAAATCCTGGAGTCCAGGCCCTCCAGCCCAGCGGTCCAACCATCTGCACTCACCTCCCTGTAGCTCAAAGCCACCGTTATAACAGTGAGTGGCACCCTGAGGGCAGGTGACAGCGATGGTGTCTTTACAGGATCCAAAAAACTGTACACACATGGGACACTGCACATTTCCTGGGGGAGGAACGTCTGAGGACAGAGAGAAGGGTCACATTGCATGTGCTCAACTACAGTCACCAGGTTCACTCCCTCCCTGTCGCTGGACCCCATACCTGCAGGGGGGAGGGCGCGTAGAAGGACGCTGCTGCTGTTGTCTCGGTTGCATAGACTGGAAGAACAGAATCGGGTATACGAAGCTACCAGCATTCCAGGGCGCCGGGAGAATATGGAGACACCAACACTGTTCTCTGCCCCAGGAGGGCTGCAGCCTTTGCTGCCCAGGAGGGCTGACTTTTGTCCTGTGGGGTATGACAGCGAAAGCCAGGATCAGAGGGGGGGAAAAAAAAGGCAAGGACGGGGAGGCCCATTCTTGGGTCCCTTCCAATCATAGGGAGACTACAATCCCCAGGGACAACAGGACAGATCATGGCCTCAATCTGCCACAGACTCAAGTCCAAACCTGGCTCCCTCTGCTCTGCCCCTTGCAGACCCTGTTCCCAGGCCCCTGCACACACTGAGCCCCACACCAGGCTGCAGCCTCACCCCGCCCAGCATCTCTTCTCCCCTGCTGGGTTTCCCTCCACACTCTGCCCTGCACTGGTATCCCAGGCACGCCCAGTTTACCTGAGGCTGGAGATCAAGGTCAGGGCTTTGTGCATGCTAAGCAGGCACTGTACCAACCACTGTACCACATCCCCAGCCGAACACGCCTTCAAAGGATCCAGGTCCCTAGGGATTCTGCATGCCAGCACCTTTCTCCTCTCTGGGCGGGGCTACCATATATCAGCACCCAGCAGGCCGAGGTGGAGGGAGGACTCAGAGAGCTCAGGTGTGAGGAGGCTGAGCAGGATCTACAGGGCTGGGGCTAGGCCGGTGCAGGAGTGTGGCTCTCCAGCTCAGCCCACCACGTACCTACGTCTATGAGCAGCAGCGTCTCTTGACAAATCTCATCCGGCTCACACACCTGAGACCCTGAGGCAAACCACTCGTCCGCCTCCTTAGCAAAGCCATAGCCAGACTTGAACATGAGCCCCCGGTAACAGGTCAGAGTATCTGTGGAGAGGAAAACCCGGGGTTTGTGAGAGTCAGGGAGCCCACCATGGCTACGCCTGCAGTTTGTGGTTAGGGAAGAACATCACATTCAGAAATATACTTACTCCCGGTGCCCTGGCTGTGACAGCCCTGCCTGGCAGTAAGGAGGGGCTCAGAACTCAAAGCCTGCAGGCCTCCAGCCCCCCTCACCCAGTTACTGCCTGAACCCCTTCAGGGACCTCCTCTCAGAGCCCCGTGAGGAAGGCTCGCCTCTCCACTGATGCCTCCTCTCGCGCATTCTCTACTCCCAGATGGTTCCATGTTCTCACTACAGTCACTAGGAAGGAGGCCTGGAGCCATGTATTTCTGGGTGTGCGTGCGCTGGTGCTTGCAGAAGCGCGCACGGGAACGTGCCCGCAGAGTCGGTGCCAGGTGTCTTCCTTCATCGGACTTCATGACAGGGTCTCATGGGGCAGGTAAGCCATGGGACCAGGAGGGCCCATCTAGGGCAAGAGGTTGAGACATGTCCAACACCCTGAAATTCTCATCTTGAGACCGGCAGGAGTAAGGGGCACTCCTTCCCTGTCCCAGGCCTGCATGCCCCAGAAGTCACGTAGCCTCACGGTCAAATTACACGGTTAAGCACCTGGAATCCCTCTTCATGCGAATCGAACGTTCCCAGCATCTCAGCCCCCACTGCCCTTGAGAACCCCTACCCACTCCCCAAAGTCTAGTTACCAACGAGGAAGAGGGCAGGGAGCAGGAAGATGTCACCATGGACAAAGGACTGCCTCCCTCAGAAACCGAGCAAGGTTTCAGGGACCGATGGCGGGCCAGCACAGACAGGGAATGTGGCAGACACATGGCCCGCCTCTCGGTACGTGCACATACATGTTCCTGTCCCCCAGTGTCATACTGCATTCAATCCGCCCCCCCCCCTCACCTAATCAAACAGGCTCAATGAAACTTGCAGTCTGACACCCAAAGGGAGCTGGGGACCTACTATTCCCTCTGGTGTAGGTCCTAGGTTCTAACTGCTGGGCGGCAGCCTTCCGTTCCTCTGACCACTGGTCGGTTCCTCGGAGAGGCAAATAGTGTGTTTCATGATCTAGCTCTCTGGATCATTTCCAAAATGGAAGGCTCGCAACTAGCCCAACCTGGGAATCTTCGCACGAGCTGCCCTGCTCCCTCTGACTTACAGAGCTTCCTCTGACTCCCGCCCTCCCAGACATCCTCCCCCCCTAGCGTCTGCCACTGGGTCTTGCTGGTTCTCAGTAAATACTCGCTGGATTGCCCAGCTGAACCCAGTGGGGGTAGCCTTCTCCCAGGGTTGGCTCAATGCCGAGAGTTCATTACCTGCAGGATAGCGGCTGCGGTTAACATGCCTGGGGTTTGTATGTCTACTGTGTGGGGATGTGAGGGGCGCGCAGACGTACGGTGCATGTCGTATGGCTTTGTATGTGTGTCGGTATGACGAGGGTTCTGTATTATCTGTGTTTAGTGTGTGTGTCACTTATAGCATGTGCTTTCATGTAAACGAGGAGCACAGGATCCAAGTGTGTGGGAGAGGATGTATGGCATGTATGAAGCACAGCGTGATGTATGTTTGTGGCTGTTGTGTGCACTGGTGGTATGTATGGTATATGTGGAATATATTTTCTCTTTTCAAAAAATTTACTCTTATATGTATGGTATTTTTGCTACGTGTGTGAGTCTGTGAACCACATGTGTTCAACCCCTGTAGAGGCCAGAAGGGGGCACTGGATCCCTAGAACTGAGGTCACGGACTCATTGGTCACCATGCCGGTGCCGGGAATTGAACCTGGGTCCTCCAGAAGAGCAGCCAGTGCTCTCAACTGCGGTGCCGTCTCTCTCCCTCCCCTGGGCTATATCTGTAAAGCACACTTGCAGACTGTCAGTGCGCCACAGCCCCAGAGACGCCAGCCTCCAGTAACCTGCGTCAGCCGAAAGGAAGCGGGACCCGGCCTCGGCCTCTCCCTCCGGCTTCTGCAGCCTTCCACGGCTTCCCACACTCGGGGGAAAGTTCATCCTAAGCTGGGCCTTCCCGGGAGTCCCGCCACTATGGTTCTGTAGCCCATCACACCAGGTGTGGGCCTCCCTGGCCTTGCTGACCTCTCTGCTTGGGTAGCTGTCCCTTCCCCCACAGCTCACCTTGAAAACCTCAGCTTGCGCCATCAGCCTCCTGGGCTCTTGACAGCCCGTCTCAGACAGCCCGTCTGGCCCGTGCCGGGGCCTTCCCACTCAGTCTCTTGGTAAGATACACTATCTTTTATTTTAGTGTGTCTGTCTGTCTCTGGGTGTGCATATGTACACATGTGTCTGTGTGTGTACATGTGTGTCTGTGTGTATGTGCATGTGTGTTTGTATCTGTGTGTGTCTGTGTGTATCTGTGTGTGTATGTGCATGTGTGTCTGTATGTATCTGTCTGTGTGTGTACATGTGTTTCTGTGTATATGTGCATGTGTGTCTATGTGTATGTGCATGTGTGTCTATGTGTATGTGCATGTGTGTCTGTATGTGCACCTGTCTGTGTGTGTCTATGTGTCTGTGCATGTGTGTCTGTGTGTGTCTGTGCATGTGTGTCTCTGTCTCTGTGTGTACATGTGTGTCTGTGTGTGTGCATGCATGTACAAAGGCCGGACAAGAATGTCAAGTGTCCTTTTCTATCACTTTCTACATCATTCCCTCCCCCGAGACAGCGTCTCTCACTGACCTGGAGATAGGCCAGCAAGCTGCTGTGATCCTCCTGTCTCTACTGCCCACAGCACTGAGGGTGCACACACGCATGTGCATGCCCAGCTTTTTTGGGTGGAAGCTAGGGACCTGAGTTTGGATCCTCATGTTTACACAGAAAATTCTCTCACTCACGGAGCCCTCTCCCCTGTTGCTGGCAAGCCATTTCTACCAAGAAACCTAAGACGGGCCACATCCCAGACGGAAACCCCCTTGACACCAGCATCCATGTGGTGGGGGTCTGGGCCCCCTTTCCTGTACGGTCACGGAGGGGGCAAGCTGCTTCTCCCCCGCCCAGCTCAGGAGGCCCATTAGGCACGGATGAGTGTTCCATTCATCCGAGGGGTCTGCGGGGACCCTAGGGTCCTGCACGGCCTCATGCTGGCATGCACACCCAGGGCACCTAATTGACTCGGTTATGGTCCACACAAGACTGGCAGCCTCCAGCCCACCGCCTTAAGCTTCTGCTCTAGCTAGGGTCGTGTAGGACCACAGGAGGGAGGCTTCTGAGCGTGCTCTTCCTCTGCGGGCCTTTAAGAGTTAATGTCACACACGTTATGAGGAGACAAGACTCTTCATCCTGTGATTTTCTTTCCCAGGGAGCAGGGGGCCTCATGAATAAAGATGGTGGTCAGAATGGGCCAGTCGTCTAAAGGAAGTGGAAGATCTGGGCTGACCCACGGTCGGGGTACGTGGAAATGTAATCAGAAAGAAACGCTCCTGTCCCGGGTGAACCCTGCCAGATGCCAGTCGTGAAGTGACCCTGTTGCACCCCAACTCTCCTCCCTCGTCAGGTCCAGCAAGCTCGCCTTTCTCAAAATGATCTAGAGCGCCCCTCAGTGGGCTCTCGCCTCCCGGCCTTGGGCGCCATTCCCGGCCTTTCTCCTTCAACTGGACACCTCTCTGCCCCGCCCCCACCCCACCTCCCTGTCTCCAGAGAAGCATTGCTTCTCTTGTGCATGGCTGAGTAGGTGACACTCGTTTAAATGGCAGGGGTGGCCGGGCCTCAGTAGTGATAACTACGGGTGTCCCACACCCCGTGAGGATCATTTTGTCTCGAGGTTGCTGAGTCAGGTGTGACCTAACTTTTCCCACACGCAACTCACTTGACAGAGGACTGCAGCTCTCACTCACAGCCACGGGCCCGATTGTCTGCGTGCCGTTGAGCAGGGAGCACCCCGGCTGTGACATGCATCCCTGCACCTTCCGATTGGAGACGATCCCTCCTAGGAGAGGAGGAGAGCGGAGAGACAGAGAGGCTCGCACACACAGACCATGCGAGCCTCCGGGGCTAGCCCAGCTCTGGGAGGCTGGCGCCACACTCCTCGAGGCTCACCGTGTTCAGGGCCCCAGGGTCCCCGTGTCCAGGCTTACCTCCCCTGAGGCTGAGGACTCCACTGTAGCAGTGTGTGCTGCCTGCAGGGCAGACCTGCTCCTGTGCATTCTCACAGTCTTGTGCAGAAAAGCAGACAGGGCAGCGTGTGGTCCCCGGGGCTGGGAAGCAACAGACATCGTGAACGGCAGTGGGAAGCTCTGGGTTAGGATCAGACACCCCTCTCAGTTCCCCAACACGCCTCGGGCTCTCTAAGGAGCCTTCCAGGCCTCCTCGCATACAGGCCCAAGGACGGGGCACTGGGGCTGTGGTTAGCAAGCAAGCAAGAGGACTGGGAGGCCTGCAGAGACCCTGGGCTGAGGGCAGGAGGGGCATGTGGGGGATCTCTGAGGCTCACACAGAGACATGAGTCAGGGGATCAGGGGCCAAGAAAGGGCAGGAGGCTTTACACACAACTTTTGCTGAATAGCTGAAGAAGAGACCCGTGTCCCGAATGACTCCAGGGAACACAGAAACAGGAAGCCTGCCGGTTTAACCGCGGACAAGGAGAGTGGAGAGTGCCAGCCCAGTGCCCGGGAGGCAGAAGAAACCCAACGTCTTTGAATGAGATGTGAGGGAAGCAAACGTAGCCATACGGCCAGAGAGAAAAGAGTCAGGAAGTCAGGCTTGGTCAAGGCCGGAGGGTGACACTGGGGCTTCATCGGAAAACCCACCCGGATGATCACAGAGATGGCTTAGCAGGTGTCGCACCTGCCACCAAGTCAGAAGGCCAGAGTGTAACCCCTGGGACCCATGTGTTGGGGGACAAACCACTCACACTCAGTGGTGCACACAGGCAACCCCAACTCATAACTAAATACAATAAGTGAAAAGAAAGGTAAAAGATGACCTGGGGCTGCAGAGATGGCTCAGCAGTTAAGAACGGATAATGCTCTCACAGAGGGTCCACGTTTGACTCCCAGCGCCCACGGCCGGAGGCTCACAACAACCTATAACCACAGCTCCAGGGGATCCAATGTTCCCTCCTGGCCACTGTAGGTGTCCACGCACGCGTGCGCGCACACACGCACATGCACACACATGCACACTCACACTCTAACATAACTAAAAGCGATAAAAAAAAAAAAATAAGAAAAACCAGTCCATTCACGTTTTCTGGAAGCGGTCAGCCAGGGTAGTTTGGAATTAGTGTGGGTCTCAGGGAATCAAAGGAACGGAGAAGGGCGGGACAAGGAGAGGAGGGACGGTGGGCAGTGGGCCGTGGAGAGTGGGAGGGTAGAACTGGCTGGCTGCTCTCCGGGAAGGGAGAGTATGCAAAATGTATAGTGTAAATAGATTTCTTCGCACCCGCCACCGGAGGCGGAGCCCACAGAGGGGTTGTGGTAGACAGGTCATTGCAGAAGTTTTTTCCACGGCACACTCGGGTGTAGGAGGTGACAGACAGCCCCGGGCCAGTCCTGTGCTCCGTGACTTTGGCCTCTTGGTCCTCTGCAGCAGTGCAGCCCTTCGTGAGAACCAAGTTCACCTGCTCTCCTGGACAGATGGAAGGGGTCAGGCTGGGGTGGAGGTCGGGGATGTTGTCCGACAGATAGAAGGGAGCAGGGCCAAGTCCAAGGGGCGGGTCTCTGCGCAGAGGGGGAAGGGGCGGGTCTCTGCACAGAGTGGGGAAGGGGCGGGTCTCTGCACAGAGGGGAAGGGGCGGGTCTCTGCACAGAGGGGGGAAGGGGCGGGTCTCTGCACAGAGGGGGTAAGGGGCGGGTCTCTGCACAGAGGGGAAGGGGCGGGTCTCTGCACAGAGGGGGGAAGGGGCGGGTCTCTGCACAGAGGGGGGAAGGGGCGGGTCTCTGCACAGAGGGGGGAAGGGGCGGGTCTCTGCACAGAGGGGAAGGGGCGGGCCTCTGCACAGAGGGACTTCCTACCATTCTCTATCATCATCAGCATGTCATGGCAGCCTTCACCCACATCACAGGTTGTCTGGCCCGCCGTCCACTGGAGAGGCAGCTCCGATATATCCTTCACGATCTCCAGCGTCCCATGCTGGCATTTCAGAGTTTGCGCGGCTAGAAAGAAGAGAGCAAATCCTTCTCAGTAAGGGACTTCATTCACAGGCAGCAGCAAGGGGATCCTTCCAGAATCTTCTCTCATGCTGCTCAAGGCAGGAAGCCTTGGTGCTGGACACATCCAGCCCATACCCTTGACTCTCAGGGTCTAGCCTTGGAGAAAAATGAGCCAACACAGAGATTAATGCTGGCTGAACTCGCTCAGTCCCCTGAGCGGGTGTAAAGTTAGAGAGACACAGGCAGAAGAGGAAACTGAGGCAGAATCTGAGAAGACCTGGATCCTACTGGATCTTCCTTCCCTGCCTTGGCTCCCAGGTGCCTTCCTGTCTTTAATGAGACAGTCCGCAGTACTCTGCTCTGCCCTGTGCCGCACCAAGCAATGCACTTGAGTGCCTTGTGGGGGCGCGCTAGAGTCCACACTTAGCCTTTGCCTTCTGCGTGTACCTGAAGGACCCTTGGTTCTCTCTGAGTTTCATCTCTATGAGGCAAGGCCACTGTGGTCTCACAATCCTATGGGGGACGATGTCTGAAGATGGAGGAGAAATGGGAGTTTGTCAAATAGAAGGCGGAGACCCAAGGTCACCCAGAGTCAAGCTTGTGGGACTATGGATGGCGTACATACACCGTGGAGTTGTTTTCCTTTGAGACAGGCTCCTTGTGTAGCCCAGGCTAGTCTCAGACTTACTGTATAGCCAGGGCTAACCTTGAACTTCTGATCCCCCCTGCCTCTAACTCTTGAGAGTAGGGATAGCAGGGACCTGCCACCATTGTGGGTTTACTTTGTGCTGGGGTGGAGCCCGAGGCTTCAGACATGCAGGAGTGCTTACTATGAAAGTAAGAGGACCTGGGTTCAAATCCCTAGTATCCCAGAAGACCCAGCATTTGGGAGTGGAGACAGGTAAATGTTGGGAGTGGAGGCTAGTGGGCGTATACCAGCCCATGTCACACTCATAAACATGTAAGGAGTCATTGCATTAGCAGCCACGATATATGTTGCTAAACTTAAAAGAGCGAGAAAGAAATGGTATTTGCAAAACAAACAAACAAACAAACAAACAAAAACCCAACAAACAAGCAAACAAAATCCGGATCACTATATTAAATAAAATAGACCTGACCCAGAAAGACAAACATTTCATATCCCCTCTCACGTGTTAGAACACACACATACACACATGCACACACATAAATACGTTTGAAAGGGGACTCTTTGGGAAGAAGAAGGGACTTCAAAAGAAGAGAGAAGGGGACAGGAGGGAGGTGGATCATCTCATAGCGCGTGACGAGGAAATGCCCTGACACACCCAGTGCCCCACACAACGACTCTACAGTACGGAGAGATGACAAAGGGATGCGATCAGAAAGAGGCACCCGCTGTCAGAGCTAAGGCTGCCGGGCACCACTGCACGGGCACAGACACCGGCACGGAATCCCATGCGGAGAGACCGCCTTGCACCCCAACATTCTTCCCACTCACCCCCATGTCCCCCATAGACAGGCTCCCCTGGGTCAGGATCATGTTTTTGTTTTTGTTTTAATTAACATTTACTTACTCTATGGGCATGTGCACATCATGGCGCACAGGTGACGCTCAGAGGACAACACGGGGTGGATTCTCTCCTTCCACCGTGTGGGTTTCAGAGATAGAACTTAGGCCAGTATGGCTGATGCCCACTTAGTCACCACACCACCACTGGGCCAGAGTCCCTTAATGCATCTCTCAGTGCCTTCCTGTCCCCTGGGCCCCAGTCTCTCCTCTGTCCTCAACCTTCCAGCCTCTGGAGAGCCTCTGTGCACACACTGGAGTGAGTGATGCCCATTTAAATGGCCCCCGTGGCTAGCCCCTGTTGATGGTTTCCTTCTGCCAGGAGGCTGCAGTAGAGGGCTCAGCCTTGCTTGCCCACGCTCGACTCACCGAGCTGAAGGCCGCAGTCCTCACGCACATTTATGGGCCCGATTGTCTGCGTGCCGTTGAACAGGTCGCACCCTGGCTGGGACATGCATCCCTGCACCTTCAGATCGGAGACGATCCCTCCTAGGATAGGAGGAGAGCGGAGAGACAGAGAGGCTCGCACACACAGACCATGCGAGCCTCCGAGGCTAGCCCAGCTCTGGGAGGCTGGCGCCACACTCCTCGAGGCTCACCGTGTTCAGGGTCCCCCGTGTCCAAGCTTACCTCCCCTGAGGCTGAGGACTCCACTGTAGCAGTGTGTGCTGCCTGCAGGGCAGGCCTGCTCCGATCCGTTCTGAGGACAGTCATCTTTAGAAAGGCAGACCGGGCAGCTCAGGTCCCCGGGGCCTGGGAGATGACAGGCACCGTGAGGGCCAGTGGGAGGGCCTTGGAGGTCCTAAGAATGAAGTTCCCTAGTGCTCTCTGGATCCCATGAGGGTTCAAGGACAAGAATACTGTGTCTTAAGTGAGCACCATGCCTGAAGGCATGACCTGTTGACCCCCCGGGGCTGAGAGCCAGAGCCTGCAATCAGCAGTTTCTTTTCTGTGTGACTGGGTAGACAGATGGACTCGATCCAGGACAGTAGGAGGGACTCTGGAAGGTACCAGTGACGTCAGTGTCTATTAATGTCCAAGGAGGACTAGGTGCCAATATTCCAGAGTATTCCTCATACTCTGCATATCAGATACCAGGTTATAAACAGTGGGAAATTACAGGCCAGTAACCTGGTCGGGAGAAGAAATATGACAAATCCAAAGGAGCCATTCTGAACCACCCCAGCGTGGAGAAAAGGGCTATTCAGGAAGCACGGGGTCAGGCTATGGCCAGAGTCTGAGGTGATTTCGCCTCAGAAAAGCCACCCCACGGGCTGGGAAGAGATTTTGTTGGCAACGTGCTTATCCTTTGACTTCTGTACAAGCATACATGCACACACACACACACACACACACTCACACACGCCCATGTGAGCACACACACACACACACACTCACACACGCCCATGTGAGCACACACACACACACACACACACACACACACTCACAAACAAAGGAAAAGTCACCCAGCCCAGCTCTCTGCTCCATGACTATGCGACACATGGACTAGGGAGTTTAGATGTGTAGATTACATGGCATTTGGGAAGAGAAGGGAACAGAATGAGTTTGAGAGGGAAGGGAGGGAGTCCGGGAGGGACAGACCAGGGTGGGACAGACCAGGTGGGTAAGAGCCTGTGAGCCAGCAAGGGACACCCTGTAAATGAACAGCCCTTTGTGCTTGCTTTAGCACCACAACTCCGCCCTTCATTCTGCCAGCCCCTCCCACTCGGGCGGCCCCACCTCCCTCCAGCACCTGTGACGGGTGGTGGGACCCAGAGAGGATGAGTGGAGGACAGGTCATTGCAGAAGTCCCACTGGCGGCACACATGGGTATAAGACACGATCGAGAAGCCGGGGTCTAGCCTGTGCCGAGTGATTCGGGGCTGGTGGTCTTCCTTCGCTGTGCAGCCTTTGGTGAGCACCAGGTTCACCTCAGGTCCTGGAGGGCGAGAGGGAGACTGGGAGGGTGGGAATGAAGTGTCCGACGGGATGTTGTGCCTCAGGGGGTGGGTGGGGCCTGGAAGGACCCTGAGCCTTGGCTCTGGGGCGTGGCTTCATTAATTCCAGGCGGAACTGGGGCGGGGAGTGAGGGCGGGGCCTGGGCCTGAGGGGCGGGTCTCACCATTCTGTATGAGCAGGGCAGTTTCCTGGCACCCCTCGCCAATATTACAGGTCTGCCAGGTGGTTGTCCAGTCCAGGGGCAGCGACGACAGTTTCCTTAAGCCTTCTGCATGCCCACTCATGCATTCTAGTGCCTGAGCGCCTGGGATAGGGGGGCAAGCCTATAATAGAGGGTCTTCCAGCTTGATTCCCACCTGCTAGCCACCCTAAGCCGCCTCCGTGCCACGTGCAGCAGTGACACCCAACGCAGATCAGCCGACGATGACATGGGCAAGCGGATTAAAATTCAAACAATGCCGACATGGCACAAGGGATTATGATACATATTGACAAGCTTGCCCACGTGAGTTTGATCCCCAGAACTCACTTCTCTTACGTCCACTCACCCAATGCGAATATGCGCGCGCGCGCGCGCACACACACACACACACACACACACAAGCACACAAGCAAATAAGAAAGTGCAGTAAAATATAAATAAAACAGGAACATGTGAGGAACCCTCTAAAATTTGTGTGTGTGCATCTATGTGTGTGCACGCGCAGATGTATGTGTGTATCCAGATGTAGTGCACGCGCGTGCGTGTGCAGGTGTATAAGCATTCATGTGTGTGTGCTGGTGTGTGTGTGCGGGTGTGTGAGCATTCATGTGTGTGTGTTGGTGTGTGTGTGCATGTGTGTGCAGGTTTTTGTGAGCATTCATATGTGTGTGCTGGTGTGTGGTGTGTGTGTGTGTATGTGTATGTGTGTGCTGGTGTGTGAGCATTCATGTGTGTGTGTGTGTGTGTGTGTGTGCTGGTGTGTATGTGTGTGTGTGTGTGTGTGTGTGTGTGTGTGTGCTGGTGTGTGAGCATTCATGTATGTATGTATGAAGAGGCCAGAGGTTGATGTTGGGTATCTTCCCCATTATCTTCTGAGATGGAGACTCTCCATCAACCAGGGACTTCATCTACGGACAGCCGGTGGGCTCTCTCCTGCCCCAGCCTCTGTGCTAGGGTTCTGGGTGTGTGCTGTTACGCTCAGTCTTACATGGCTGCTGGGCTTTCACACTCGGGACTTCATGCTGTGTGGCAAATACTTTCCCATCTCCCTATCCTCTTTACACACTCTCCCTGAGGCTCTAAGGGTTCAGATGACACAGACACATCAGGAAATTGAGATGGGGGGTGGGGGGTGGGGAGCTGGAGGGGTGGGGGGGGGTAAAACCACTGGCCTAGGGAAGCTGTGACTTCTAATCCATTTTCCATCCTCATGATAGATTCCCTTCCCTTGAACCCTGTAAGAACCCTAACGGCCACCTCAGTCCACCAAGTGAGTGCCACTGTGGCTGTGTGTGAGTCAAGCAGGTGCCACTGTGCCTGTGTGTGAGTGCCCAAGTGGGGACACTCTCATCCCCACCCCCCAACCCCCACTCACCACCCCCCAACCCCACCCCCAACCCCAACCCACCACATCCCCTCTCACCACCCCCACCCCCACCCCCACTCACCACCCCCACCCAAACCCACCCACAACCCCCACCCCCACCCCACCCCCAACCCAACCCCCATTCACCACCCCACCCCCAACCCAACCCCCAACCCCAACCCCCATTCACCACCCCCACCCCCACTCACCACCCCCACCCCCCACTCACCACCACCCAAAAACACTCCAAACCCCCAACCCCAATCCCCCACCCCCCCTTTACTCTTGCATTGCCTGTCATAGCCTGGGGCCTCTTGACTCTAGTCCCTGATTTAGGATTCCCAGTGAGAGTGCTGTGTATCATAGCTAAGGGTGGGAGGCAGAGATGGAGAGACTGCAGGTGGTCAGAAGGAACTGTGAGACCCAGGGTGATGCCGGCCGGGTCCCGTGTGGAGAATGAGGACAACCAAGTACTCAAGACCATGTACCTGGCACCTTCCCACTGTGCCTGTCCCTCCACAAGCACAGCCCACTTGTTTCAGGGTTATTTAAAGCTCCCCACAAGGCCTTTGTCTCCTGGTGGCCTCCTCCCCCTCCTCCCCCTTTACCCAGACACCTTTCAGCGTGGCTGCTCTAGCCTTCCTGGGGAATCTCCTCACTTGCGTGCACACATCTGAGTGGGTGTCGGTCCTTTAAATGTCTGGGTCAGCTAGGCGTGATGGAGGGCTTAGGGTGTCCTCCGCCCCCAGGATCATCTTGACCCAGGCTGTGGTGCCGAGGATTGCCTGCTTTTCCTGTGAGAACCTCACCTGAGTGGGAGCCGCAGTCCTCACGCACATCCACGGGCCCGATTTCCTTGACGCCACTAAGCAGGTCACAGCCCGGCTGCGGTGAGCAGCCCTGCACCCTCAAATTGGTGGCAATACCCCCTGGGAAGAAAGGAGATGAGGAGAGAGACACTCAGGCAGGAAGCCATGCAAGCCTCGCTGCCCAAGGCTAGTCCTACTCCCTGCTGGGTTTTCTGCCCTGCCTCAGTTTACCCTCACTTCCCAGACACCGGATCTCAACTTCCAGTTTTTTCCATCCACACGTCCAGCGTCCCCCTGTCCCGGGCTTACCTCCCCGGAGCCTGAGGACTCCATCGTAGCAGTGTGTGCCTTCGGGGCAGACCTGTTCTGGTGCGTTCTCACAGCCTCGGGTTGAAAGGCAGTGTGGGCAGCGCAGGGTCCCCGGCACTGGAAGCAGCAGAGGCAGTGAGGGTCAGTGAGAGGGTTCTGGATTTGGTTCAGAGAACCCCCAACTCATCCCCCCAGTGTGCCCCAGTCTCCCTGTGAGCTGCGGCCTGGTAGGAGAGCGAAGGTAGAGAGAGGGCAGGGGAGGCCCTGGGGCCCAGAGCACCAGAGCTCTGCTTTCCCAGGTGAAGATTTATGCACTGCACAGAGACGAGGAAGAACGGAGGTGTCCCAAAGGGACCACTGGCTTTCCAACCACCTTCTTTTAAAAGCAAGATTGATTCGTATTCTTAGTAGTTATGTGTATTCGTGTGTGGGCGGAGACTGAGTTCGCATGTGTGTGTAGGCTCCGACACATCATGTCCTCCGGGACTAGAGTTACAGGAAGTTGTGAGCCACCCCGGGTGGGTGCTGGGAACCGAACTTGGGTCCTTTCTTAACTGCCCAGCCATCTCTCCCCCCACCACCCCCACTGACTCCCACTATGAAATGACTAAGGGAAAGACAGCTGTCCTCTTCAGAACAGAGAGATGCGAAGCATTGTCTTGAACTATTTCTAATGCCAAGCACCGGAAAGGGAATGTTCCAGACTGATACTCAGTAGGAAGGGGAAATGCAAAACGCACTAAATGCGGCATCAGGGATCCAAATCGGCCTCAGAGAAAGCGGAAAGAGCAGGTCGGGAGCACGGCCCCTCTGAGACGGGTCAGGTCAGGAAGCCTACCCGGGCTCCTGTTCCAGAATTGTTGGGGAAAGAGAACAGGGGTATTCATGAGGTTCATAAAGACAAGACCAGCATGGGGGGAGGAGTGTGCAGGAAGGACCCACAGAAGAGATGCACAGCGAGGGACCGGGAGGGGCCTGAAGGACGTGCACGTATTCCAGGTCAAGGTGGAGGGAGCTAACATGCCAGCTAGTGGAGCTGGCGGTGGTGATTTTAAACAGCACCAAGGGTGGGGGGTATTACTCAGTGGTGTTTGCCTAGAATCCCCCAGGGAGGGGCTGGGGGCGTGGCTCAGGGGTAGAGCCCCTGCCTAGAATCCCCCAGTGAGGGGCTGGGGGCGTGGCTCAGTGGTAGAGCCCCTGCCTAGAATCCCCCAGTGAGGGGCTGGGGGTGTGGCTCAGGGGTAGAGCCCCTGCCTAGGATCCCCCAGTGAGGGGCTGGGGGCGTGGCTCAGTGGTAGAGCCCCTGCCTAGAATCCCCCAGTGAGGGGCTGGGGGTGTGGCTCAGGGGTAGAGCCCCTGCCTAGAATCCCCCAGTGAGGGGCTGGGGGTGTGGCTCAGGGGTAGAGCCCCTGCCTAGAGTCCCCCAGTGAGAAGCTGGGGGCGTGGCTCAGTGGTAGAGAGCAGTTAACCTAGGATGTTACAAGGCCCTGAATTCTATCTTCAGTGCCATCAAAAAGATAAAAAATTACAATAAAATAGTTCCCGTGCTCTTACTTTTACCTCACAGCCCTGTCTCTCCTCCAGACAGCCCCTTTCCCGTCTCCAGGGATTTGCCTCCCCTGGTACCTGTGACAGGGGGCGGGATCCAAAGAGTTTCTGTTGTAGACAGGTCGTTACAGAAGTCCCTGTCGCGGCACACATGGAAGTAGGAGACGATGGAGATTCCCGGGCCTGTTCTGTGCCTGGTGAGTTGAGCCTTTTTGTTTATACCCTTAGTACATCCCTTAGTGAGAACCATGTGAAATTCATGTCCTGGCAAGAGAGGGAGGCTGATGGAAGTACAGACCGACGTCCCAAGACCTCCCACGTCCTAGTGGGAGGTGCTTTCCTCGCTGGCTGGCGAGGAGCTGACAGGGAACAGGAGAGGATGCACCTGCTCATGACGGAGTCCTAGATCCCAGGGCCATGGGGTGAGTGCTGGAGTCTGTCCCAGGGTGTTTGGGGAGGGCCTATTGAGAAGAGTAGAGTTTCTTCTCACCGTTTTGTATTAGCATGACTGTTTCGTAACACCCCTCGCCAACCCCACAGGTTTTCCAGCCGGTCGTCCAGCTCAGGTGCAGATCCGATACGTTCCTCACAGTGTCAAAGCCCACGCTGTTACAATCCAGAGCCTGTGGACCTGGATAGGGAGATCAAATCCACCTTAGCAGCCTCCCCAGCTACTGGACCCGGAAATCTCCTTCCTGGTGGGACACAACACATCATAAGCGCTAACAAGTCGGTCCGTTTTGTGGACCATCTCTGATGCTACCCAACGCAGGTGTCCTTGGTGTTCATGGCTGGATGCATACATCTTTCAAGATTTTCCATCTAGTTGGGTGAAGACTGACATCAAGCTGGGAAGATGTGGTTCCACTGCTGAAGTGAGCACTATGCAAGCAAAAGGGCCTGAGTCCATCCCTAATATTCTCGGGAAAGCTGAGTGTGTGTTGGGGCTGGACTGGCAGCCCCTCTTGTGGAGGTCCTGAGTTCGGATCCCAGCACCCACAACACACAGCTCACGACCACCTATAGCACCTGCTCCTGGGCATTGTTTTCTGACCTCTCTGGGAACCTTCACACATAAAAGTAAGTATTTTAAAAAAAGAAACCTCCTCAAAAAAGCTGTGTTTGTGGCACCTGCCTGCCATCCTCATGCTGGGGACGCAAACACAGGTAGATTCTTGGGGCTCACTGACCAGCAAGCCTCGCCTCATTGGCAAGTTCCAGACCCTTGGGAGAGCACCCCTCAAAGGAGGAAGGTGGTGTTCCTGAGAGTGATGTCTAAGGTTGTCCTCTGACCTCCACACATATGTGCACATGAACGTGTAGGCACACACATGCACCCACTCACACGTGAACACCCCCACATATGCGCCCTCCCACACCCATTAAAACAAAACACTTCCAGGAGACCCAGGCTTCCCTAGTCCTCCCTGTGAAGTAACTCGTCACCCTCAGAAACGCCAGCAGGTGATTCTGAACTGACTGTTGGGAAATATGACATAGCAATTCCTTTCTTCCGTATCCTTTCTCTTTGAGATTTAGAGAGCCCAGATCTCGTTCAGTGTTGGCTGAGATACCTGCTGCTTTAACTCTGTCCCTTAGCTCTGACTGTGACCGCACCCCCTTTCTTCCCTTTCAGCAGCACGTCTCTTACAGACACATTCTCCAGCCCTCCAGTTACCCCAAAGAGTCAGTCCCAACCCTCTCTCTCTTACGGTGAGTGGCAAACATCTGGATGTTTTGGGAATGTCTGGCCTCTGTTGGTGGCCTTAAGTGCTCAGCGCTTTACAAGGGTCGTCTTGCCCTGAGGGTCATCGGCCTTGGTTTCTGACTCACCTAGCTGAAGACCACAGCTTTCGCTCATAAACAAGGTCCCAATCGCCTGGGTGCCATTGAGCAGGTTGCAGCCTGGCTGGGTCATGCAGCCCTGCACCTTGAGATTGGTCCTGATGCCTTCTAGGAAAGGGAGAGAGGAAGAGAGGGAGGGGGAGGGGCAGAGAGAGTGAGCACTGACTTAGAACTATCCAAGTCTCAGGCAAATGTAGCTGCAGGTGGCAAGCCCGACTTTTCTTGTAGGTTCCGCACCCAACCTCAGTTTACCCTTGTTCTCCAAGACACTCATATGTCACTCATCTATGCCCAGCCCACTCTCGCAGGGTCCCTGTGTCCAGGCTTACCTCCCCTGAGTCTGAGGACTCCATCGTAGCAGTGAGTGCTGCCTGCAGGGCAGGCCTGCTCTGGTGCATTCTCACAGCTGTCATTAGAAAGGCAGAGTGGGCAGCGCAGGGACCCTGGGACTAGAAGTGGCAGGTTCAGCGAGGGGCAGCGGAAAGGCCCTTAGTTTGGTTCAGATGCTTCCTCCCCACTCAGTTTTCCCAGCGTGCCCTCCTGGCCCTCCCCTTACACATTCGGGGAGGCGGGGGGGGGGGGGAATCAGGCTGTGATCTAGTTGGAAGGGATCAAGGACAGAGGTGGTGGGGACAGCAGCAGAGACTCAGGCTGGGGTCAGAACAGAATGGTGCCGGGGCTGAGGAGGGGAAGGGTGGAGAAGGGGCTTTTGAGATAGGCACAGACAGAGACCAGGCCAAGGAAAGACGTGTGTCCCAGAACGAAAGCTGTAGTTTTGCCCACAGCTTCTGCCAAAACAATGAAAGAAAACAAACATTGATTGAGCAATTCCTTCCAGCACACCATCGCCCCGACAACAGCAAAGGCCAGGGATAAGGAGACGTTCCTTAGAAACATGAGGACCTGCTTTCAAGTTTCCAGCACCCATGCAGGGAAGCAGGTACATTGGCGCCCTGATAATCCTAACCCGTAAGAGGAAAGTGGATGCCTGAGGTTTGCTGGTCAGCCGGCCTCACCTAATCTGTGAGCCAGCTCCAGGTTCCGCTGAGACACCTGGTTTCGAAGACATTAACTAGATGGTTTACTGAGGCCTCTGGCTCCTACACATATCCCCACACATGCACACCCATGCACCTGCACACACAGAAACACGGGCACACCCACGTCCTCAGGCAACATCCGACCACCAACAGAGGCGGAGGACAGCGCCCCTTATCAAAGGAAACACAGAAAGCCCCGTGCGAGAGCCGCCATGGAACTGATCCCAGGCACACAAAGAAAGTGATTTTGTGCGGGAAGGGCTGGGCTGGGCCGGTGGTTTGGCCTCGGACGCCGTGGAAGCCGGCTCATGACTCCAACACTGTTGTAAAATGCTGGCAGGAGTGTTCTTAGGCAGGATGCAGGGAGGAGTGAGTGAGGAGAAGAGAAAGAGGCTGAGTGAATCGGAAGAGGAGAAAGAACCAAGTTACAGTCACGGGTGGGATAGACCCAGGGAGCTCAGGGTCTGTAAAAGAATAGCCCCGCGTGGTCATTTCTATCTCACAGCCCCTCCCCTCCCCCGCCTCCCCTCCCCTCCCGTCCTCTCCCACTATTCTTCCTCCCCGAGGCACCTGTGGGTGTGGGTAGGTCCTCAAGGATCTCAGTGCTGTTTGCATCGTTGCAGAAGTCACCGTGGCGACACACACGGGTGTAGGAGACGACAGAGAGCCCAGGGCCGGTCCTGAGCCAGGAAACCTGCGGCTCTTGGTCCTCAGCCTTAATGCAACCCTTGATGACCACCAAGTTGATCAGGGGTCCTGGACAGAGGAGGGAAGGCAGGTAGAGGTGGGGACGGGAAGGTCAGGGTCCTGGGGCGAGGCTGGGCACCCCGCTGGGTACCCCGTGTAGGTGAAGAGGGGACTGGGCGTGGACAGGTTGCTCCCGTGGCTCAGGAAGAGTTCCTCCCACAGATGCAGGAGGCCTGAGGGCCGTGGGTGGAGCAGGTCTCTGCCCGGAGGAGACTTGTTCTTACCGTTGTACAGGACCGTCACCAGGTCTTGGCAACCCTCGCCGGCCTCGCACGGTTTCTCCCCCATTTCCCACTCGAGCGGCAGCTCGGCAGCATTCCTCACGGTCTGTATCCTGCCTCTCTGGCAGGTCAGAGCTGGGATACCTGGGAAGGGATAAACACCTCCACTTCAGCTCGTTGCCTGACGCTGCTCCCTGGGACAGGCACCCCCTTCCTGGGCTGGATTTCTGACGCACGGGGTAGCAAGGTCGTGACCCCCAGGAGGGTCAGCACCGGCATAGGATTCATGACTCTAGTCTGTGGCTGGAAATGTCTCCAGTGTTCTTCAAGCAAGAAATGCAACCCTTTTATACCCAGTATTACCCAAGGCAGCCCAGGAAAAGGGGGGGTGACCTTGCAGTATGTGCCAGGTGGGGGCCCCGCCCTTAATCTACTGCACAGAGGATTAGGTGTTTGGATAGTGCTCCCACCCCATGAGATGCACATAAGCAGCCCCATTGTTTCCAGGACGCAGCCTTCATCCCCGAGAGCCAGGGGTTACACTCTGGTTTCAGCCTTCTTGCCACTAACCCAAGGGTCCAGACCCTAACACCTTCCCTCAGAGCTGGGAGTCTAGGCCCCAACCTTCTTTCCCTCGGCCCTAGGGATTTCGACCCTGAATGCCCTTCCTCGAATTTAGGAGTACAGACCCTGGGCCTCCTCCTTCAGACCCGTAGCTCCAGGCTGCACCCCTCCTCCCTCAGACCCAGAAGTCCAGATCCAGCCTCCTCTCTCAGACCCAGCTCCTTGCACAGTAGGAGCTGAGGATATTCTGAGTCCTGGCCACCCTACAGCCCTGTCCTCTTTAGCGGCCCGTGTGACACCTGTTCCCAAGTACTACAAGAAGCCTATTTCTTCATCTCTCAGAGCTACTTAGCTACCTTCTAGCCAGGGGGAGAAATGGCTCAACCCTCTCTGAGGATATTGTGAAATGCCCTTCCTGGCCTCGCCTCTGTTTCCCCACAGGAGATCTATTTCCGCTTGCTTTTTCTGATCTTTCTGCACTGCCTTTCTATTGATTCTCCGTCTTCCAGGCTGCTCTGTTGGTTCTTGTCCTCACAGAACAATGGCGGTCCTGGGGAGGCTGTGGGCGATCCATGGAGATCAGAGCGGCGTATTTCCTGGGGTGGAGGCTGGAGAGGGAACGGCTCAGAGGTGCACTGGCTGCTCTTATGGAAACCCCAGGTTCTGTACCCAGCACCCACATCAGGACTCACAATCATGTATAACTCCAGCCCCAGGGCGCGCGCGCGTGTGTGTGTGTGTGTGTGTGTGTGTGTGTGTGTTACAATACACACCCGAAGGCAAAACACAGATACACAAAAAAAAAAGAAAAAAAAATTAAAAAGGATACTTCTTGGCAATGGGAAATGCCCTTGTCTCAAAAGGACTTTAAAAAAGGTATGATAGAAAATCAGTTTTCTTTGTTTTTTGGTGTTTTTCTTTTTGTGTGTTTTTTTGTTTTGTTTTGGTTTTTTTGGGGGAGGGTTGTTTTTTGTTTTTTAAGAAAAAACGACATTCAT